>CALUEK010000263.1:0-92041 GCA_944039245.1 Nebria salina | reverse complement strand
GTATTCTCGTATATTACTGCAATATGTCTCATTTGAAACGAATTTGAATCAATTGATCCGTACATATTTTACGGGGTCCTATAACTTTTTGGTGCAATACGCTAGGAAATATATTACTCTGGTATTGGCATTTTAACGCTTGTATTTGCGTATATTACTGCAATATGTCTCATTTCGAACGAATTTGTATCAACATCTGAACATATTTTATGGAGTCCTACAACTTTTTAGTGCAATACGCTAAGAAATATATTACTCTGGTATTGGCATTTTAACGCTTGTATTTGCGTATTTAACTGCAATATGTCTCATATATTCCTCTCGTATTGGCATTTTAACGCTTGTATTTGCGTATATTACTGCAATATGTCTCATTTGAAACGAATTTGAATCAATGATCCGTACATATTTTACGGGGTCCTATAACTTTTTGGTGCAATACGCTAGGAAATATATTACTCTGGTATTGGCATTTTAACGCTTGTGTTTGCCTATATTAGTGCAATATGTCTCATTTCAAACGAATTTGTATCAACATCTGAACATATTTTATGGAGTCCTATAACTTTTTAGTGCAATACGCTAAGAAATATATTACTCTGGTATTGGCATTTTAATGCTTGTATTTGCGTATTTAACTGCAATATGTCTCATATATTCCTCTCGTATTGGCATTTTAACGCTTGTATTTGCGTATATTACTGCTATATGTCTCATTTGAAACGAATTTGAATCAATATCTGAACATTTTTAATGGTGGCCTATAACTTTTTGGTGCAATACGCTAGGAAATATATTACTCTGGTATTGGCATTTTAACGCTTGTATTTGCGTATATTAATGCAATATGTCTCATTTCAAACGAATTTGTATCAACATCTGAACATATTTTATGGAGTCCTATAACATTTTAGTGCAATACGCTAAGAAATATATTACTCTGGTATTGGCATTTTAACGCTTGTATTTGCGTATTTAACTGCAATATGTCTCATATATTCCTCTCGTATTGGCATTTTAACGCTTGTATTTGCGTATATTACTGCTATATGTCTCATTTGAAACGAATTTGAATCAATTGATCCGTACATATTTTACGGGGTCCTATATCTTTTTGGTGCAATACGCTAGGAAATATATTACTCTGGTATTGGCATTTTAACGCTTGTATTTGCCTATATTAGTGCAATATGTCTCATTTCATTCGAATTTGTATCAACATCTGAACATATTTTATGGAGTCCTATATCTTTTTAGTGCAATACGCTAAGAAATATATTACTCTGGTATTGGCATTTTAACGCTTGTATTTGCGTATTTAACTGCAATATGTCTCATATATTCCTCTCGTATTGGCATTTTAACGCTTGTATTTGCGTATATTACTGCAATATGTCTCATTTGAAACGAATTTGAATCAATGATCCGTACATATTTTACGGGGTCCTATAACTTTTTGCTGCAATACGCTAGGAAATATATTACTCTGGTATTGGCATTTTAACGCTTGTATTTGCCTATATTAGTGCAATATGTCTCATTTCAAACGAATTTGTATCAACATCTGAACATATTTTATGGAGTCCTATAACTTTTTAGTGCAATACGCTAAGAAATATATTACTCTGGTATTGGCATTTTAACGCTTGTATTTGCGTATTTAACTGCAATATGTCTCATATATTCCTCTCGTATTGGCATTTTAACGCTTGTATTTGCGTATATTACTGCTATATGTCTAATTTGAAACGAATTTGAATCAATATCTGAACATTTTTAATGGTGGCCTATAACTTTTTGGTGCAATACGCTAAAAATTATATTACTCTGGTATTGGCATTTTAACGCTTGTATTTGCTTATATAACTGCAATATGTCTCATATATTCCTCTCGTATTTGCATTTTATCGCTTGTATTTGCGTATATTACTGCTATATGTCTCATTTGAAACGAATTTGTATCAACATCTGAACATATTTTATTGGGTCCTATAACTTTTTAGTGCAATACGCTAAGAAATATATTACTCTGGTATTGGAATTTTAACGCTTGTATTTGCGTATATAACTGCAATATGTCTCATATATTCCTCTCGTATTGGCATATTAACGCTTGTATTTGCGTATATTACTGCAATATGTCTCATTTGAAACGAATTTGAATCAATTGATCCGTACATATTTTACGGGGTCCTATAACTTTTTGGTGCAATACGCTAAGAAATATATTACTCTGGTATTGGCATTTTAACGCTTGTATTTGCCTATATTAGTGCAATATGTCTCATTTCAAACGAATTTGTATCAACATCTGAACATATTTTATGGAGTCCTATAACTTTTTAGTGCAATACGCTAAGAAATATATTACTCTGGTATTGGCATTTTAACGCTTGTATTTGCTTATATAACGGCAATATGTCTCATATATTCCTTTCGTATTGGCATTTTAACGCTAGTATTTGCGTATATTACTGCTAAATGTCTCATTTGAAACGAATTTGAATCAATATCTGAACATTTTTAATGGTGAACTATAACTTATAAGTACAATACGCTAAGAAATATATTACTCTGGTATTGGCATTTTAACGCTTGTATTTGCGTATATTACTGCAATATGTCTCATATATTCCTCTCGTATTGGCATATTAACGCTTGTATTTGCGTATATTACTGCAATATGTCTGATTTGAAACGAATTTGAATTAATTGATCCGTACATATTTTACGGGGTCCTATAACTTTTTGGTGCAATACGCTAGGAAATATATTACTCTGGTATTGGCATTTTAACGCTTGTATTTGCGTATATTACTGCAATACGTCTCATTTCAAACGAATTTGTATCAACATCTGAACATATTTTATGGAGTCCTATAACTTTTTAGTGCAATACGCTAAGAAATATATTACTCTGGTATTGGCATTTTAACGCTTGTATTTGCGTATTTAACTGCAATATGTCTCATATATTCCTCTCGTATTGGCATTTTAACGCTTGTATTTGCGTATATTACTGCAATATGTCTCATTTGAAACGAATTTGAATCAATGATCCGTACATATTTTACGGGGTCCTATAACTTTTTGGTGCAATACGCTAGGAAATATATTACTCTGGTATTGGCATTTTAACGCTTGTATTTGCCTATATTAGTGCAATATGTCTCATTTCAAACGAATTTGTATCAACATCTGAACATATTTTATGGAGTCCTATAACTTTGTAGTGCAATACGCTAAGAAATATATTACTCTGGTATTGGCATCTTAACGCTTGTATTTGCGTAATTAACTGCAATATGTCTCATATATTCATCTCGTATTGGCATTTTAACGCTTGTATTTGCGTATATTACTGCTATATGTCTCATTTGAAACGAATTTGAATCAATATCTGAACATTTTTAATGGTGGCCTATAACTTTTTGGTGCAATACGCTAGGAAATATATTACTCTGGTATTGGCATTTTAACGCTTGTATTTGCGTATATTAATGCAATATGTCTCATTTCAAACGAATTTGTATCAACATCTGAACATATTTTATGGAGTCCTATATTTTTTTAGTGCAATACGCTAAGAAATATATTACTCTGGTATTGGCAATTTAACGCTTGTATTTGCGTATTTAACTGCAATATGTCTCATATATTCCTCTCGTATTGGCATTTTAACGCTTGTATTCTCGTATATTACTGCAATATGTCTCATTTGAAACGAATTTGAATCAATTGATCCGTACATATTTTACGGGGTCCTATAACTTTTTGGTGCAATACGCTAGGAAATATATTACTCTGGTATTGGCATTTTAACGCTTATATTTGCCTATATTAGTGCAATATGTCTCATTTCAAACGAATTTGTATCAACATCTGAACATATTTTATGGAGTCCTATAACTTTTTAGTGCAATACGCTATGAAATATATTACTCTGGTATTGGCATTTTAACGCTTGTATTTGCGTATTTAACTGCAATATGTCTCATATATTCCTCTCGTATTGGCATTTTAACGCTTGTATTTGCGTATATTACTGCAATATGTCTCATTTGAAACGAATTTGAATCAATTGATCCGTACATATTTTACGGGGTACTATAACTTTTTGGTGCAATACGCTAGGAAATATATTACTCTGGTATTGGCATTTTAACGCTTGTATTTGCCTATATTAGTGCAATATGTCTTATTTCAAACGAATTTGTACCAACATCTGAACATATTTTATGGAGTCCTATAACTTTTAAGTGCAATACGCTAAGAAATATATTACTCTGGTATTGGCATTTTAACGCTTGTATTTGCGTATTTAACTGCAATATGTCTCATATATTCCTCTCGTATTGGCATTTTAACGCTTGTATTTGCGTATATTACTGCAATATGTCTCATTTGAAACGAATTTGAATCAATTGATCCGTACATATTTTACGGGGTCCTATAACTTTTTGGTGCAATACGCTAGGAAATATATTACTCTGGTATTGGCATTTTAACGCTTGTATTTGCGTATATTACTGCAATATGTCTCATTTCAAACGAATTTGTATCAACATCTGAACATATTTTATGGAGTCCTACAACTTTTTAGTGCAATACACTAAGAAATATATTACTCTGGTATTGGCATTTGAACGCTTGTATTTGCGTATTTAACTGCAATATGTCTCATATATTCCTCTCGTATTGGCATTTTAACGCTTGTATTTGCGTATATTACTGCAATATGTCTCATTTGAAACGAATTTGAATCAATGATCCGTACATATTTTACGGGGTCCTATAACTTTTTGGTGCAATACGCTAGGAAATATATTACTCTGGTATTGGCATTTTAACGCTTGTGTTTGCCTATATTAGTGCAATATGTCTCATTTCAAACGAATTTGTATCAACATCTGAACATATTTTATGGAGTCCTATAACTTTTTAGTGCAATACGCTAAGAAATATATTACTCTGGTATTGGCATTTTAACGCTTGTATTTGCGTATTTAACTGCAATATGTCTCATATATTCCTCTCGTATTGGCATTTTAACGCTTGTATTTGCGTATATTACTGCTATATGTCTCATTTGAAACGAATTTGAATCAATATCTGAACATTTTTAATGGTGGCCTATAACTTTTTGGTGCAATACGCTAGGAAATATATTACTCTGGTATTGGCATTTTAACGCTTGTATTTGCGTATATTAATGCAATATGTCTCATTTCAAACGAATTTGTATCAACATCTGAACATATTTTATGGAGTCCTATAACTTTTTAGTGCAATACGCTATGAAATATATTACTCTGGTATTGGCATTTTAACGCTTGTGTTTGCGTATTTAACTGCAATATGTCTCATATATTCCTCTCGTATTGGCATTTTAACGCTTGTATTTGCGTATATTACTGCAATATGTCTCATTTGAAACGAATTTGAATCAATTGATCCGTACATATTTTACGGGGTACTATAACTTTTTGGTGCAATACGCTAGGAAATATATTACTCTGGTATTGGCATTTTAACGCTTGTATTTGCCTATATTAGTGCAATATGTCTCATTTCAAACGAATTTGTATCAACATCTGAACGTATTTTATGGAGTCCTATAACTTTTTAGTGCAATACGCTAAGAAATATATTACTCTGGTATTGGCATTTTAACGCTTGTATTTGCGTATTTAACTGCAATATGTCTCATATATTCCTCTCGTATTGGCATTTTAACGCTTGTATTTGCGTATATTACTGCTATATGTCTCATTACAAGCGTTAAAATGCCAATACCAGAGTAATATATTTCTTAGCGTATTGCACTAAAAAGTTATAGGACTCCATAAAATAAGTTCAGATGTTGATACAAATTCGTTTGAAATGAGACATATTGCACTAATATAGGCAAATACAAGCGTTAAAATGCCAATACCAGAGTAATATATTTCCTAGCGTATTGCACCAAAAAGTTATAGGACCCCGTAAAATATGTACGGATCAATTGATTCAAATTCGTTTCAAATGAGACATATTGCAGTAATATACGAGAATACAAGCGTTAAAATGCCAATACGAGAGGAATATATGAGACATATTGCAGTTAAATACGCAAATACAAGCGTTAAATTGCCAATACCAGAGTAATATATTTCTTAGCGTATTGCACTAAAAAGTTATAGGACTCCATAAAATATGTTCAGATGTTGATACAAATTCGTTTGAAATGAGACATATTGCATTAATATACGCAAATACAAGCGTTAAAATGCCAATACCAGAGTAATATATTTCTTAGCGTATTGCACTAAAAAGTTATAGGACTCCATAAAATATGTTCAGATGTTGATACAAATTCGTTTGAAATGAGACATATTGCATTAATATAAGCAAATACAAGCGTTAAAATGCCAATACCATAGTAATATATTTCCTAGCGTATTGCACCAAAAAGTTATAGGCCACCATTAAAAATGTTCAGATATTGATTCAAATTCGTTTCAAATGAGACATATAGCAGTAATATACGCAAATACAAGCGTTAAAATGCCAATACGAGAGGAATATATGAGACATATTGCAGTTAAATACGCAAATACAAGCGTTAAAATGCCAATACCAGAGTAATATATTTCTTAGCGTATTGCACTAAAAAGTTATAGGACTCCATAAAATATGTTCAGATGTTGATACAAATTCGTTTGAAATGAGACAAATTGCACTAATATAGGCAAATACAAGCGTTAAAATGCCAATACCAGAGTAATATATTTCCTAGCGTATTGCACCAAAAAGTTATAGGACCCCGTAAAATATGTACGGATCAATTGATTCAAATTCGTTTCAAATGAGACATATTGCAGTAATATACGAGAATACAAGCGTTAAAATGCCAATACGAGAGGAATATATGAGACATATTGCAGTTAAATACGCAAATACAAGCGTTAAATTGCCAATACCAGAGTAATATATTTCTTAACGTATTGCACTAAAAAGTTATAGGACTCCATAAAATATGTTCAGATGTTGATACAAATTCGTTTGAAATGAGACATATTGCATTAATATACGCAAATACAAGCGTTAAAATGCCAATACCAGAGTAATATATTTCCTAGCGTATTGCACCAAAAAGTTATAGGCCACCATTAAAAATGTTCAGATATTGATTCAAATTCGTTTCAAATGAGACATATAGCAGTAATATACGCAAATACAAGCGTTAAAATGCCAATACGAGAGGAATATATGAGACATATTGCAGTTAAATACGCAAATACAAGCGTTAAAATGCCAATACCAGAGTAATATATTTCCTAGCGTATTGCACCAAAAAGTTATAGTCCACCATTAAAAATGTTCAGATATTGTTTCAAATTCGTTTCAAATGAGACATATAGCAGTAATATACGCAAATACAAGCGTTAAAATGCCAATACGAGAGGAATATATGAGACATATTGCAGTTATATAAGCAAATACAAGCGTTAAAATGCCAATACCAGAGTAATATATTTCCTAGCGTATTGCACTAAAAAGTTATAGGACTCCATAAAATATGTTCAGATGTTGATACAAATTCGTTTGAAATGAGACATATTGCACTAATATAGGCAAATACAAGCGTTAAAATGCCAATACCAGAGTAATATATTTCCTAGCGTATTGCACCAAAAAGTTATAGGACCCCGTAAAATATGTACGGATCAATTGATTCAAATTCGTTTCAAATGAGACATATTGCAGTAATATACGCAAATACAAGCGTTAAAATGCCAATACGAGAGGAATATATGAGACATATTGCAGTTAAATACGCAACAACAAGCGTTAAAATGCCAATACCAGAGTAATATATTTCTTAGCTTATTGCACTTAAAAGTTATAGGAGTCCATAAAATATGTTCAGATGTTGATACAAATTCGTTTGAAATGAGACATATTGCACTAATATAGGCAAATACAAGCGTTAAAATGCCAATACCAGAGTAATATATTTCCTAGCGTATTGCACCAAAAAGTTATAGGACCCCGTAAAATATGTACGGATCAATTGATTCAAATTCGTTTCAAATGAGACATATTGCAGTAATATATGCAAATACAAGCGTTAAAATGCCAATACGAGAGGAATATATGAAACATATTGCAGTTAAATACGCAAATACAAGCGTTAAAATGCCAATACCAGAGTAATATATTTCTTAGCGTATTGCACTAAAAAGTTATAGGACTCCATAAAATATGTTCAGATGTTGATACAAATTCGTTTGAAATGAGACATATTGCAGTTAGATACGCAAATACAAGCGTTAAAATGCCAATACCAGAGTAATATATTTCTTAGCGTATTGCACAAAAAAGTTTTAGGACCCAATAAAATATGTTCAGATATTGATTCAAATTCGTTTTAAATGAGACATATTTCAGTAATATACGCAAATACAAGCGTTAAAATGCCAATACCAGAGTAATATATTTCTTAGCGTATTGCACTAAAAAGTTATAGGACTCCATAAAATATGTTCAGATGTTGATACAAATTCGTTTGAAATGAGACATATTGCACTAATATAGGCAAATACAAGCGTTAAAAGGCCAATACCAGAGTAATATATTTCCTAGCGTATTGCACCAAAAAGTTATAGGACCCCGTAAAATATGTACGGATCAAATGATTCAAATTCGTTTCAAATGAGACATATTGCAGTAATATACGAGAATACAAGCGTTAAAATGCCAATACGAGAGGAATATATGAGACATATTGCAGTTAAATACGCAAATACAAGCGTTAAATTGCCAATACCAGAGTAATATATTTCTTAGCGTATTGCACTAAAAAGTTATAGGACTCCATAAAATATGTTCAGATGTTGATACAAATTCGTTTGAAATGAGACATATTGCATAATTATACGCAAATACAAGCGTTAAAATGCCAATACCAGAGTAATATATTTCCTAGCGTATTGCACCAAAAAGTTATAGGCCACCATTAAAAATGTTCAGATATTGATTCAAATTCGTTTCAAATGAGACATATAGCAGTAATATACGCAAATACAAGCGTTAAAATGCCAATACGAGAGGAATATATGAGACATATTGCAGTTATATAAACAAATACAAGCGTTAAAATGCCAATACCAGAGTAATATATTTCTTAGCGTATTGCACTAAAAAGTTATAGGACTCCATAAAATATGTTCAGATGTTGATACAAATTCGTTTGAAATGAGACATATTGCACTAATATAGGCAAATACAAGCGTTAAAATGCCAATACCAGAGTAATATATTTCCTAGCGTATTGCACCAAAAAGTTATAGGACCCCGTAAAATATGTACGGATCAATTGATTCAAATTCGTTTCAAATGACACATATTGCAGTAATATACGCAAATACAAGCGTTAAAATGCCAATACGAGAGGAATATATGAGACATATTGCAGTTAAATACGCAAATACAAGCGTTAAAATGCCAATACCAGAGTAATATATTTCTTAGCGTATTGCATTAAAAAGTTATAGGACTCCATAAAATATGTTCAGATGTTGATACAAATTCGTTTGAAATGAGACATATTGCAGTAATATACGCAAATACAAGCGTTAAAATGCCAATACCAGAGTAATATATTTCCTAGCGTATTGCACCAAAGAGTTATAGGACCCCGTAAAATATGTACGGATCAATTGATTCAAATTCGTTTCAAATGAGACATATTGCAGTACAAGCGTTAATATGCCAATACGAGAGGAATATATGAGACATATTGCAGTTAAATACGCAAATACAAGCGTTAAAATGCCAATACCAGAGTAATATATTTCTTAGCGTATTGCACTAAAAAGTTATAAGACCCAATAAAATATGTTCAGATATTGATTCAAATTCGTTTTAAATGAGACATATTTCAGTAATATACACAAATACAAGCGTTAAAATGCCAATACCAGAGTAATATATTTCTCAGCCTCTTGCCCTAAAAAGTTATAGGACTCTATAAAACATGTTCAGATGTTGATACAAATTCGTTTCAAATGAGACATATTGCAGTAATATACGCAAATACAAGCGTTAAAATGCCAATACCTGAGTAATATATAACTTAGCGTATTGTACTAAAAAGTTATAGGCCACCATTAAATATGTTCAGAAATTGATTCAAATTCGTTTCAAATGAGACATATTGCAGTAATATGCGCAAATACAAGCGTTAAAATGCCAATACGAGAGGAATATATGAGACATATTGCAGTTAAATACGCAAATACAAGCGTTAAAATGCCAATACCAGAGTAATATATTTCTTAGCGTATTGCACTTAAAAGTTATAGGACTCCATAAAATATGTTCAGATGTTGATACAAATTCGTTTGAAATGAGACATATTGCACTAATATAGGCAAATACAAGCGTTAAAATGCCAATACCAGAGTAATATATTTCCTAGCGTATTGCACCAAAAAGTTATAGGACCCCGTAAAATATGTACGGATCAATTGATTCAAATTCGTTTCAAATGAGACATATTGCAGTAATATACGAGAATACAAACGTTAAAATGCCAATACGAGAGGAATATATGAGACATATTGCAGTTAAATACGCAAATACAAGCGTTAAATTGCCAATACCAGAGTAATATATTTCTTAGCGTATTGCACTAAAAAGTTATAGGACTCCATAAAATATGTTCAGATGTTGATACAAATTCGTTTGAAATGAGACATATTGCATTAATATACGTAAATACAAGCGTTAAAATGCCAATACCAGAGTAATATATTTCCTAGCGTATTGCACCAAAAAGTTATAGTCCACCATTAAAAATGTTCAGATATTGTTTCAAATTCGTTTCAAATGAGACATATAGCAGTAATATACGCAAATACAAGCGTTAAAATGCCAATACGAGATTCATATATGAGACATATTGCAGTTATATAAGCAAATACAAGCGTTAAAATGCCAATCCCAGAGTAATATATTTCCTAGCGTATTGCACCAAAAAGTTATAGGACCCCGTAAAATATGTACGGATCAATTGATTCAAATTCGTTTCAAATGAGACATATTGCAGTAATATACGAGAATACAAACGTTAAAACGCCAATACGAGAGGAATATATGAGACATATTGCAGTTAAATACGCAAATACAAGCGTTAAATTGCCAATACCAGAGTAATATATTTCTTAGCGTATTGCACTAAAAAGTTATAAGACTCCATAAAATATGTTCAGATGTTGATACAAATTCGTTTGAAATGAGACATATTGCATTAATATACGCAAATACAAGCGTTAAAATGCCAATACCAGAGTAATATATTTCCTAGCGTATTGCACCAAAAAATTATATTGTCCAGCATTAAAAATGTTCAGATATTGTTTCAAATTCGTTTCAAATGAGACATATAGCAGTAATATACGCAAATACAAGCGTTAAAATGCCAATACGAGATTAATATATGAGACATATTGCAGTTATATAAGCAAATACAAGCGTTAAAATGCCAATACCAGAGTAATATATTTCCTAGCGTATTGCACCAAAAAGTTATAGGACCCCGTAAAATATGTACGGATCAATTGATTCAAATTCGTTTCAAATGAGACATATTGCAGTAATATACGCAAATACAAGCGTTAAAATGCCAATACGAGAGGAATATATGAGACATATTGCAGTTAAATACGCAAATACAAGCGTTAAAATGCCAATACCAGAGTAATATATTTCTTAGCGTATTGCACTTAAAAGTTATAGGACTCCATAAAATATGTTCAGATGTTGGTACAAATTCGTTTGAAATAAGACATATTGCACTAATATAGGCAAATACAAGCGTTAAAATGCCAATACCAGAGTAATATATTTCCTAGCGTATTGCACCAAAAAGTTATAGTACCCCGTAAAATATGTACGGATCAATTGATTCAAATTCGTTTCAAATGAGACATATTGCAGTAATATACGCAAATACAAGCGTTAAAATGCCAATACGAGAGGAATATATGAGACATATTGCAGTTAAATACGCAAACACAAGCGTTAAAATGCCAATACCAGAGTAATATATTTCATAGCGTATTGCACTAAAAAGTTATAAGACTCCATAAAATATGTTCAGATGTTGATACAAATTCGTTTGAAATGAGACATATTGCATTAATATACGCAAATACAAGCGTTAAAATGCCAATACCAGAGTAATATATTTCCTAGCGTATTGCACCAAAAAGTTATAGGCCACCATTAAAATGTTCAGATATTGATTCAAATTCGTTTCAAATGAGACATATAGCAGTAATATACGCAAATACAAGCGTTAAAATGCCAATACGAGAGGAATATATGAGACATATTGCAGTTAAATACGCAAATACAAGCGTTAAAATGCCAATACCAGAGTAATATATTTCCTAGCGTATTGCACCAAAAAGTTATAGGCCACCATTAAAAATGTTCAGATATTGATTCAAATTCGTTTCAAATGAGACATATAGCAGTAATATACGCAAATACAAGCGTTAAAATGCCAATACGAGAGGAATATATGAGACATATTGCAGTTAAATACGCAAATACAAGCGTTAAAATGCCAATACCAGAGTAATATATTTCTTAGCGTATTGCACTAAAAAGTTATAGGACTCCATAAAATATGTTCAGATGTTGATACAAATTCGTTTGAAATGAGACATATTGCACTAATATAGGCAAACACAAGCGTTAAAATGCCAATACCAGAGTAATATATTTCCTAGCGTATTGCACCAAAAAGTTATAGGACCCCGTAAAATATGTACGGATCATTGATTCAAATTCGTTTCAAATGAGACATATTGCAGTAATATACGCAAATACAAGCGTTAAAATGCCAATACGAGAGGAATATATGAGACATATTGCAGTTAAATACGCAAATTACAAGCGTTCAAATGCCAATACCAGAGTAATATATTTCTTAGCGTATTGCACTAAAAAGTTGTAGGACTCCATAAAATATGTTCAGATGTTGATACAAATTCGTTTGAAATGAGACATATTGCAGTAATATACGCAAATACAAGCGTTAAAATGCCAATACCAGAGTAATATATTTCCTAGCGTATTGCACCAAAAAGTTATAGGACCCGTAAAATATGTACGGATCAATTAATTCAAATTCGTTTCAAATGAGACATATTGCAGTAATATACGCAAATACAAGCGTTAAAATGCCAATACGAGAGGAATATATGAGACATATTGCAGTTAAATACGCAAATACAAGCGTTAAAATGCCAATACCAGAGTAATATATTTCTTAGCGTATTGCACTTAAAAGTTATAGGACTTTATAAAATATGTTCAGATGTTGATACAAATTCGTTTGAAATGAGACATATTGCACTAATATAGGCAAATACAAGCGTTAAAATGCCAATACCAGAGTAATATATTTCCTAGCGTATTGCACCAAAAAGTTATAGGACCCCGTAAAATATGTTCAGATATTGATTCAAATTCGTTTCAAATGAGACATATAGCAGTAATATACGCAAATACAAGCGTTAAAATGCCAATACGAGAGGAATATATGAGACATATTGCAGTTAAATACGCAAATACAAGCGTTAAAATGCCAATACCAGAGTAATATATTTCCTAGCGTATTGCACCAAAAAGTTATAGTCCACCATTAAATATGTTCAGATATTGTTTCAAATTCGTTTCAAATGAGACATATAGCAGTAATATACGCAAATACAAGCGTTAAAATGCCAATACGAGAGGAATATATGAGACATATTGCAGTTATATAAGCAAATACAAGCGTTAAAATGCCAATACCAGAGTAATATATTTCCTAGCGTATTGCACTAAAAAGTTATAGGACTCCATAAAATATGTTCAGATGTTGATACAAATTCGTTTGAAATGAGACATATTGCACTAATATAGGCAAATACAAGCGTTAAAATGCCAATACCAGAGTAATATATTTCCTAGCGTATTGCACCAAAAAGTTATAGGACCCCGTAAAATATGTACGGATCAATTGATTCAAATTCGTTTCAAATGAGACATATTGCAGTAATATACGCAAATACAAGCGTTAAAATGCCAATACGAGAGGAATATATGAGACATATTGCAGTTAAATACGCAAATACAAGCGTTAAAATGCAATACCAGAGTAATATATTTCTTAGCTTATTGCACTTAAAAGTTATAGGAGTCCATAAAATATGTTCAGATGTTGATACAAATTCGTTTGAAATGAGACATATTGCACTAATATAGGCAAATACAAGCGTTAAAATGCCAATACCAGAGTAATATATTTCCTAGCGTATTGCACCAAAAAGTTATAGGACCCCGTAAAATATGTACGGATCAATTGATTCAAATTCGTTTCAAATGAGACATATTGCAGTAATATATGCAAATACAAGCGTTAAAATGCCAATACGAGAGGAATATATGAAACCATATTGCAGTTAAATACGCAAATACAAGCGTTAAAATGCCAATACCAGAGTAATATATTTCTTAGCGTATTGCACTAAAAAGTTATAGGACTCCATAAAATATGTTCAGATGTTGATACAAATTCGTTTGAAATGAGACATATTGCAGTTAGATACGCAAATACAAGCGTTAAAATGCCAATACCAGAGTAATATATTTCTTAGCGTATTGCACAAAAAAGTTATAGGACCCCAATAAAATATGTTAAGATATTGATTCAAATTCGTTTTAAATGAGACATATTTCAGTAATATACGCAAATACAAGCGTTAAAATGCAATACCAGAGTAATATATTTCTTAGCGTATTGCACTAAAAAGTTATAGGACTCCATAAAATATGTTCAGATGTTGATACAAATTCGTTTGAAATGAGACATATTGCACTAATATAGGCAAATACAAGCGTTAAAAGGCCAATACCAGAGTAATATATTTCCTAGCGTATTGCACCAAAAAGTTATAGGACCCCCGTAAAATATGTACGGATCAAATGATTCAAATTCGTTTCAAATGAGACATATTGCAGTAATATACGAGAATACAAGCGTTAAAATGCCAATACGAGAGGAATATATGAGACATATTGCAGTTAAATACGCAAATACAAGCGTTAAATTGCCAATACCAGAGTAATATATTTCTTAGCGTATTGCACTAAAAAAGTAATAGGACTCCATAAAATATGTTCAGATGTTGATACAAATTCGTTTGAAATGAGACATATTGCATAATTATACGCAAATACAAGCGTTAAAATGCAAATACCAGAGTAATATATTTCCTAGCGTATTGCACCAAAAAGTTATAGGCCACCATTAAAAATGTTCAGATATTGCTTCAAATTCGTTTCAAATGAGACATATAGCAGTAATATACGCAAATACAAGCGTTAAAATGCCAATACGAGAGGAATATATGAGACATATTGCAGTTATATAAACAAATACAAGCGTTAAAATGCCAATACCAGAGTAATATATTTCTTAGCGTATTGCACTAAAAAGTTATAGGACTCCATAAAATATGTTCAGATGTTGATACAAATTCGTTTGAAATGAGACATATTGCACTAATATAGGCAAATACAAGCGTTAAAATGCCAATAACAGAGTAATATATTTCCTAGCGTATTGCACCAAAAAGTTATAGGACCCCGTAAAATATGTACGGATCAATTGATTCAAATTCGTTTCAAATGACACATATTGCAGTAATATACGCAAATACAAGCGTTAAAATGCCAATACGAGAGGAATATATGAGACATATTGCAGTTAAATACGCAAATACAAGCGTTAAAATGCCAATACCAGAGTAATATATTTCTTAGCGTATTGCATTAAAAAGTTATAGGACTCCATAAAATATGTTCAGATGTTGATACAAATTCGTTTGAAATGAGACATATTGCAGTAATATACGCAAATACAAGCGTTAAAATGCCAATACCAGAGTAATATATTTCCTAGCGTATTGCACCAAAGAGTTATAGGACCCCGTAAAATATGTACGGATCAATTGATTCAAATTCGTTTCGAATGAGACATATTGCAGTAATATACGCAAATACAAGCGTTAATATGCCAATACGAGAGGAATATATGAGACATATTGCAGTTAAATACGCAAATACAAGCGTTAAAATGCCAATACCAGAGTAATATATTTCTTAGCGTATTGCACTAAAAAGTTATAAGACCCAATAAAATATGTTCAGATATTGATTCAAATTCGTTTTAAATGAGACATATTTCAGTAATATACACAAATACAAGCGTTAAAATGCCAATACCAGAGTAATATATTTCTCAGCGTCTTGCCCTAAAAAGTTATAGGACTCTATAAAACATGTTCAGATGTTGATACAAATTCGTTTCAAATGAGACATATTGCAGTAATATATGCAAATACAAGCGTTAAAATGCCAATACCTGAGTAATATATAACTTAGCGTATTGTACTAAAAAGTTATAGGCCACCATTAAATATGTTCAGAAATTGATTCAAATTCGTTTCAAATGAGACATATTGCAGTAATATGCGCAAATACAAGCGTTAAAATGCCAATACAAGAGGAATATATGAGACATATTGCAGTTAAATACGCAAATACAAGCGTTAAAATGCCAATACCAGAGTAATATATTTCTTAGCGTATTGCACTTAAAAGTTATAGGACTCCATAAAATATGTTCAGATGTTGATACAAATTCGTTTGAAATGAGACATATTGCACTAATATAGGCAAATACAAGCGTTAAAATGCCAATACCAGAGTAATATATTTCCTAGCGTATTGCACCAAAAAGTTATAGGACCCCGTAAAATATGTACGGATCAATTGATTTAAATTCGTTTCAAATGAGACATATTGCAGTAATATACGAGAATACAAACGTTAAAATGCCAATACGAGAGGAATATATGAGACATATTGCAGTTAAATACGCAAATACAAGCGTTAAATTGCCAATACCAGAGTAATATATTTCTTAGCGTATTGCACTAAAAAGTTATAGGACTCCATAAAATATGTTCAGATGTTGATACAAATTCGTTTGAAATGAGACATATTGCATTAATATACGTAAATACAAGCGTTAAAATGCCAATACCAGAGTAATATATTTCCTAGCGTATTGCACCAAAAAGTTATAGTCCACCATTAAAAATGTTCAGATATTGTTTCAAATTCGTTTCAAATGAGACATATAGCAGTAATATACGCAAATACAAGCGTTAAAATGCCAATACGAGATTAATATATGAGACATATTGCAGTTATATAAGCAAATACAAGCGTTAAAATGCCAATACCAGAGTAATATATTTCCTAGCGTATTGCACCAAAAAGTTATAGGACCCCGTAAAATATGTACGGATCAATTGATTCAAATTCGTTTCAAATGAGACATATTGCAGTAATATACGAGAATACAAACGTTAAAACGCCAATACGAGAGGAATATATGAGACATATTGCAGTTAAATACGCAAATACAAGCGTTAAATTGCCAATACCAGAGTAATATATTTCTTAGCGTATTGCACTAAAAAGTTATAAGACTCCATAAAATATGTTCAGATGTTGATACAAATTCGTTTGAAATGAGACATATTGCATTAATATACGCAAATACAAGCGTTAAAATGCCAATACCAGAGTAATATATTTCCTAGCGTATTGCACCAAAAAATTATATTGTCCAGCATTAAAAATGTTCAGATATTGTTTCAAATTAGTTTCAAATGAGACATATAGCAGTAATATACGCAAATACAAGCGTTAAAATGCCAATACGAGATTAATATATGAGACATATTGCAGTTATATAAGCAAATACAAGCGTTAAAATGCCAATACCAGAGTAATATATTTCCTAGCGTATTGCACCAAAAAGTTATAGGACCCCGTAAAATATGTACGGATCAATTGATTCAAATTCGTTTCAAATGAGACATATTGCAGTAATATACGCAAATACAAGCGTTAAAATGCCAATACGAGAGGAATATATGAGACATATTGCAGTTAAATACGCAAATACAAGCGTTAAAATGCCAATACCAGAGTAATATATTTCTTAGCGTATTGCACTTAAAAGTTATAGGACTTTATAAAATATGTTCAGATGTTGATACAAATTCGTTTGAAATGAGACATATTGCACTAATATAGGCAAATACAAGCGTTAAAATGCCAATACCAGAGTAATATATTTCCTAGCGTATTGCACCAAAAAGTTATAGGACCCCGTAAAATATGTACGGATCAATTGATTCAAATTCGATTCAAATGAGACATATTGCAGTAATATACGCAAATACAAGCGTTTAAATGCCAATACGAGAGGAATATATGAGACATATTGCAGTTAAATACGCAAATACAAGCGTTAAAATGCCAATACCAGAGTAATATATTTCTTAGCGTATTGCACTAAAAAGTTATAGGACTCCTTAAAATATGTTCAGATGTTGATACAAATTCGTTTGAAATGAGACATATTGCACTAATATAGGCAAATACAAGCGTTAAAATGCCAATACCAGAGTAATATATTTCCTAGCGTATTGCACCAAAAAGTTATAGGACCCCGTAAAATATGTACGGATCATTGATTCAAATTCGTTTCAAATGAGACATATTGCAGTAATATACGCAAATACAAGCGTTAAAATGCCAATACGAGAGGAATATATGAGACATATTGCAGTTAAATACGCAAATACAAGCGTTAAAATGCCAATACCAGAGTAATATATTTCTTAGCGTATTGCACTAAAAAGTTATAGGACTCCATAAAATATGTTCAGATGTTGATACAAATTCGTTTGAAATGAGACATATTGCACTAATATAGGCAAACACAAGCGTTAAAATGCCAATACCAGAGTAATATATTTCCTAGCGTATTGCACCAAAAAGTTATAGGCCACCATTAAAAATGTTCAGATATTGATTGAAATTCGTTTTAAATGAGACATATAGCAGTAATATACGCAAATACAAGCGTTAAAATGCCAATACGAGAGGAATATATGAGACATATTGCAGTTAAATACGCAAATACAAGCGTTAAAATGCCAATACCAGAGTAATATATTTCTTAGCGTATTGCACTAAAAAGTTATAGGAATCCATAAAATATGTTCAGATGTTGATACAAATTCGTTTGAAATGAGACATATTGCACTAATATAGGCAAATACAAGCGTTAAAATGCCAATACCAGAGTAATATATTTCCTAGCGTATTGCACCAAAAAGTTATAGGACCCCGTAAAATATGTACGGATCATTGATTCAAATTCGTTTCAAATGAGACATATTGCAGTAATATACGCAAATACAAGCGTTAAAATGCCAATACGAGAGGAATATATGAGACATATTGCAGTTAAATACGCAAATACAAGCGTTAAAATGCCAATACCAGAGTAATATATTTCTTAGCGTATTGCACTAAAAAGTTATAGGACTCCATAAAATATGTTCAGATGTTGATACAAATTCGTTTGAAATGAGACATATTGCACTAATATAGGCAAATACAAGCGTTAAAATGCCAATACCAGAGTAATATATTTCCTAGCGTATTGCACCAAAAAGTTATAGGACCCCGTAAAATATGTACGGATCAATTGATTCAAATTCGTTTCAAATGAGACATATTGCAGTAATATACGAGAATACAAGCGTTAAAATGCCAATACGAGAGGAATATATGAGACATATTGCAGTTAAATACGCAAATACAAGCGTTAAATTGCCAATACCAGAGTAATATATTTCTTAGCGTATTGCACTAAAAAGTTATAGGACTCCATAAAATATGTTCAGATGTTGATACAAATTCGTTTGAAATGAGACATATTGCATTAATATACGCAAATACAAGCGTTAAAATGCCAATACCAGAGTAATATATTTCCTAGCGTATTGCACCAAAAAGTTATAGGCCACCATTAAAAATGTTCAGATATTGATTCAAATTCGTTTCAAATGAGACATATAGCAGTAATATACGCAAATACAAGCGTTAAAATGCCAATACGAGAGGAATATATGAGACATATTGCAGTTAAATACGCAAATACAAGCGTTAAAATGCCAATACCAGAGTAATATATTTCTTAGCGTATTGCACTAAAAAGTTATAGGACTCCATAAAATATGTTCAGATGTTGATACAAATTCGTTTGAAATGAGACATATTGCATTAATATACGCAAATACAAGCGATAAAATGCCAATACCAGAGTAATATATTTCCTAGCGTATTGCACCAAAAAGTTATAGTCCACCATTAAAAATGTTCAGATATTGTTTCAAATTCGTTTCAAATGAGACATATAGCAGTAATATACGCAAATACAAGCGTTAAAATGCCAATACGAGATTAATATATGAGACATATTGCAGTTATATAAGCAAATACAAGCGTTAAAATGCCAATACCAGAGTAATATATTTCCTAGCGTATTGCACCAAAAAGTTATAGGACCCCGTAAAATATGTACGGATCAATTGATTCAAATTCGTTTCAAATGAGACATATTGCAGTAATATACGAGAATACAAACGTTAAAACGCCAATACGAGAGGAATATATGAGACATATTGCAGTTAAATACGCAAATACAAGCGTTAAATTGCCAATACCAGAGTAATATATTTCTTAGCGTATTGCACTAAAAAGTTATAAGACTCCATAAAATATGTTCAGATGTTGATACAAATTCGTTTGAAATGAGACATATTGCATTAATATACGCAAATACAAGCGTTAAAATGCCAATACCAGAGTAATATATTTCCTAGCGTATTGCACCAAAAAATTATATTGTCCAGCATTAAAAATGTTCAGATATTGTTTCAAATTAGTTTCAAATGAGACATATAGCAGTAATATACGCAAATACAAGCGTTAAAATGCCAATACGAGATTAATATATGAGACATATTGCAGTTATATGAGCAAATACAAGCGTTAAAATGCCAATACCAGAGTAATATATTTCCTAGCGTATTGCACCAAAAAGTTATAGGACCCCGTAAAATATGTACGGATCAATTGATTCAAATTCGTTTCAAATGAGACATATTGCAGTAATATACGCAAATACAAGCGTTAAAATGCCAATACGAGAGGAATATATGAGACATATTGCAGTTAAATACGCAAATACAAGCGTTAAAATGCCAATACCAGAGTAATATATTTCTTAGCGTATTGCACTTAAAAGTTATAGGACTTTATAAAATATGTTCAGATGTTGATACAAATTCGTTTGAAATGAGACATATTGCACTAATATAGGCAAATACAAGCGTTAAAATGCCAATACCAGAGTAATATATTTCCTAGCGTATTGCACCAAAAAGTTATAGGACCCCGTAAAATATGTACGGATCAATTGATTCAAATTCGATTCAAATGAGACATATTGCAGTAATATACGCAAATACAAGCGTTTAAATGCCAATACGAGAGGAATATATGAGACATATTGCAGTTAAATACGCAAATACAAGCGTTAAAATGCCAATACCAGAGTAATATATTTCTTAGCGTATTGCACTAAAAAGTTATAGGACTCCTTAAAATATGTTCAGATGTTGATACAAATTCGTTTGAAATGAGACATATTGCACTAATATAGGCAAATACAAGCGTTAAAATGCCAATACCAGAGTAATATATTTCCTAGCGTATTGCACCAAAAAGTTATAGGACCCCGTAAAATATGTACGGATCATTGATTCAAATTCGTTTCAAATGAGACATATTGCAGTAATATACGCAAATACAAGCGTTAAAATGCCAATACGAGAGGAATATATGAGACATATTGCAGTTAAATACGCAAATACAAGCGTTAAAATGCCAATACCAGAGTAATATATTTCTTAGCGTATTGCACTAAAAAGTTATAGGACTCCATAAAATATGTTCAGATGTTGATACAAATTCGTTTGAAATGAGACATATTGCACTAATATAGGCAAACACAAGCGTTAAAATGCCAATACCAGAGTAATATATTTCCTAGCGTATTGCACCAAAAAGTTATAGGCCACCATTAAAAATGTTCAGATATTGATTGAAATTCGTTTTAAATGAGACATATTGTAGTAATATACGCAAATACAAGCGTTAAAATGCCAATACGAGAGGAATATATGAGACATATTGCAGTTAAATACGCAAATACAAGCGTTAAAATGCCAATACCAGAGTAATATATTTCTTAGCGTATTGCACTAAAAAGTTATAGGAATCCATAAAATATGTTCAGATGTTGATACAAATTCGTTTGAAATGAGACATATTGCACTAATATAGGCAAATACAAGCGTTAAAATGCCAATACCAGAGTAATATATTTCCTAGCGTATTGCACCAAAAAGTTATAGGACCCCGTAAAATATGTACGGATCATTGATTCAAATTCGTTTCAAATGAGACATATTGCAGTAATATACGCAAATACAAGCGTTAAAAGGCCAATACGAGAGGAATATATGAGACATATTGCAGTTAAATACGCAAATACAAGCGTTAAAATGCCAATACCAGAGTAATATATTTCTTAGCGTATTGCACTAAAAAGTTATAGGACTCCATAAAATATGTTCAGATGTTGATACAAATTCGTTTGAAATGAGACATATTGCACTAATATAGGCAAATACAAGCGTTAAAATGCCAATACCAGAGTAATATATTTCCTAGCGTATTGCACCAAAAAGTTATAGGACCCCGTAAAATATGTACGGATCAATTGATTCAAATTCGTTTCAAATGAGACATATTGCAGTAATATACGAGAATACAAGCGTTAAAATGCCAATACGAGAGGAATATATGAGACATATTGCAGTTAAATACGCAAATACAAGCGTTAAATTGCCAATACCAGAGTAATATATTTCTTAGCGTATTGCACTAAAAAGTTATAGGACTCCATAAAATATGTTCAGATGTTGATACAAATTCGTTTGAAATGAGACATATTGCATTAATATACGCAAATACAAGCGTTAAAATGCCAATACCAGAGTAATATATTTCCTAGCGTATTGCACCAAAAAGTTATAGGCCACCATTAAAAATGTTCAGATATTGATTCAAATTCGTTTCAAATGAGACATATAGCAGTAATATACGCAAATACAAGCGTTAAAATGCCAATACGAGAGGAATATATGAGACATATTGCAGTTAAATACGCAAATACAAGCGTTAAAATGCCAATACCAGAGTAATATATTTCTTAGCGTATTGCACTAAAAAGTTATAGGACTCCATAAAATATGTTCAGATGTTGATACAAATTCGTTTGAAATGAGACATATTGCATTAATATACGCAAATACAAGCGATAAAATGCCAATACCAGAGTAATATATTTCCTAGCGTATTGCACCAAAAAGTTATAGGCCACCATTAAAAATGTTCAGATATTGATTCAAATTCGTTTCAAATGAGACATATAGCAGTAATATACGCAAATACAAGCGTTATAATGCCAATACGAGAGGAATATATGAGACATATTGCAGTTAAATACGCAAATACAAGCGTTAAAATGCCAATACCAGAGTAATATATTTCTTAGCGTATTGCACTAAAAAGTTATAGGACTATATAAAATATGTTCAGATGTTGATACAAATTCGTTTGAAATGAGACATATTGCACTAATATAGGTAAATACAAGCGTTAAAATGCCAATACCAGAGTAATATATTTCCTAGCGTATTGCACCAAAAAGTTATAGGACCCAGTAAAATATGTACGGATCAATTGATTCAAATTCGTTTCAAATGAGACATATTGCAGTAATATACGAGAATACAAGCGTTAAAATGCCAATACGAGAGGAATATATGAGACATATTGCAGTTAAATACGCAAATACAAGCGTTAAATTGCCAATACCAGAGTAATATATTTCTTAGCGTATTGCACTAAAAAGTTATAGGACTCCATAAAATATGTTCAGATGTTGATACAAATTCGTTTGAAATGAGACATATTGCATTAATATAGGCAAATACAAGCGTTAAAATGCCAATACCAGAGTAATATATTTCCTAGCGTATTGCACCAAAAAGTTATAGGACCCCGTAAAATATGTACGGATCAATTGATTCAAATTCGTTTCAAATGAGACATATTGCAGTAATATACGCAAATACAAGCGTTAATATGCCAATACGAGAGGAATATATGAGACATATTGCAGTTAAATACGCAAATACAAGCGTTAAAATGCCAATACCAGAGTAATATATTTCTTAGCGTATTGCACTAAAAAGTTATAGGACCCAATAAAATATGTTCAGATATTGATTCAAATTCGTTTTAAATATATATATTGTTTAATTATACGCAAATACAAGCGTTAAAATGCCAATACCAGAGTAATATATTTCCTAGCGTATTGCACCAAAAAGTTATAGGCCACCATTAAAAATGTTCAGATATTGATTCAAATTCGTTTCAAATGAGACATTTTGCAGTAATATACGCAAATACAAGCGTTAAAATGCCAATACGAGAGGAATATATGAGACATATTGCTGTTATATACGCAAATACTAGCGTTAAAATGCCAATACCAGAGTAATATATTTCTTAGCGTATTGCACTAAAAAGTTATAGGACTCCATAAAATATGTTCAGATGTTGATACAAATTCGTTTGAAATGAGACATATTGCACTAATATAGGCAAATACAAGCGTTAAAATGCCAATACCAGAGTAATATATTTCCTAGCGTATTGCACCAAAAAGTTATAGGACCCCGTAAAATATGTACGGATCAATTGATTCAAATTCGTTTCAAATGAGACATATTGCAGTAATATACGCAAATACAAGCGTTAATATGCCAATACGAGAGGAATATATGAGACATATTGCAGTTAAATACGCAAATACAAGCGTTAAAATGCCAATACCAGAGTAATATATTTCTTAGCGTATTGCACTAAAAAGTTATAGGACCCAATAAAATATGTTCAGATATTGATTCAAATTCGTTTTAAATGAGACATATTTCAGTAATATACACAAATACAAGCGTTAAAATGCCAATACCAGAGTAATATATTTCTCAGCGTCTTGCCCTAAAAAGTTATAGGACTCTATAAAACATGTTCAGATGTTGATACAAATTCGTTTCAAATGAGACATATTGCAGTAATATACGCAAATACAAGCGTTAAAATGCCAATACCTGAGTAATATATAACTTAGCGTATTGTACTAAAAAGTTATAGGCCACCATTAAATATGTTCAGAAATTGATTCAAATTCGTTTCAAATGAGACATATTGCAGTAATATGCGCAAATACAAGCGTTAAAATGCCAATACAAGAGGAATATATGAGACATATTGCAGTTAAATACGCAAATACAAGCGTTAAAATGCCAATACCAGAGTAATATATTTCTTAGCGTATTGCACTTAAAAGTTAAAGGACTCCATAAAATATGTTCAGATGTTGATACAAATTCGTTTGAAATGAGACATATTGCACTAATATAGGCAAATACAAGCGTTAAAATGCCAATACCAGAGTAATATATTTCCTAGCGTATTGCACCAAAAAGTTATAGGACCCCGTAAATTATGTACGGATCAATTGATTCAAATTCGTTTCAAATGAGACATATTGCAGTAATATACGAGAATACAAACGTTAAAATGCCAATACGAGAGGAATATATGAGACATATTGCAGTTAAATACGCAAATACAAGCGTTAAATTGCCAATACCAGAGTAATATATTTCTTAGCGTATTGCACTAAAAAGTTATAGGACTCCATAAAATATGTTCAGATGTTGATACAAATTCGTTTGAAATGAGACATATTGCATTAATATACGCAAATACAAGCGTTAAAATGCCAATACCAGAGTAATATATTTCCTAGCGTATTGCACCAAAAAGTTATAGGCCACCATTAAAAATGTTCAGATATTGATTCAAATTCGTTTCAAATGAGACATATAGCAGTAATATACGCAAATACAAGCGTTAATATGCCAATACGAGAGGAATATATGAGACATATTGCAGTTAATTACGCAAATACAAGCGTTAAAATGCCAATACCAGAGTAATATATTTCTTAGCGTATTGCACTACAAAGTTATAGGACTCCATAAAATATGTTCAGATGTTGATACAAATTCGTTTGAAATGAGACATATTGCACTAATATAGGCAAATACAAGCGTTAAAAGGCCAATACCAGAGTAATATATTTCCTAGCGTATTGCACCAAAAAGTTATAGGACCCCGTAAAATATGTACGGATCAAATGATTCAAATTCGTTTCAAATGAGACATATTGCAGTAATATACGAGAATACAAGCGTTAAAATGCCAATACGAGAGGAATATATGAGACATATTGCAGTTAAATACGCAAATACAAGCGTTAATTTGCCAATACCAGAGTAATATATTTCTTAGCGTATTGCACTAAAAAGTTATAGGACTCCATAAAATATGTTCAGATGTTGATACAAATTCGTTTGAAATGAGACATATTGTTTAATTATACGCAAATACAAGCGTTAAAATGCCAATACCAGAGTAATATATTTCCTAGCGTATTGCACCAAAAAGTTATAGGCCACCATTAAAAATGTTCAGATATTGATTCAAATTCGTTTCAAATGAGACATTTTGCAGTAATATACGCAAATACAAGCGTTAAAATGCCAATACGAGAGGAATATATGAGACATATTGCAGTTATATAAACAAATACAAGCGTTAAAATGCCAATACCAGAGTAATATATTTCTTAGCGTATTGCACTAAAAAGTTATAGGACTCCATAAAATATGTTCAGATGTTGATACAAATTCGTTTGAAATGAGACATATTGCACTAATATAGGCAAATACAAGCGTTAAAATGCCAATACCAGAGTAATATATTTCCTAGCGTATTGCACCAAAAAGTTATAGGACCCCGTAAAATATGTACGGATCAATTGATTCAAATTCGTTTTAAATGAGACATATTGCAGTAATATACGCAAATACAAGCGTTAAAATGCCAATACGAGAGGAATATATGAGACATATTGCAGTTAAATACGCAAATACAAGCGTTAAAATGCCAATACCAGAGTAATATATTTCTTAGCGTATTGCATTAAAAAGTTATAGGACTCCATAAAATATGTTCAGATGTTGATACAAATTCGTTTGAAATGAGACATATTGCAGTAATATACGCAAATACAAGCGTTAAAATGCCAATACCAGAGTAATATATTTCCTAGCGTGTTGCACCAAAGAGTTATAGGACCCCGTAAAATATGTACGGATCAATTGATTCAAATTCGTTTCAAATGAGACATATTGCAGTAATATACGCAAATACAAGCGTTAATATGCCAATACGAGAGGAATATATGAGACATATTGCAGTTAAATACGCAAATACAAGCGTTAAAATGCCAATACCAGAGTAATATATTTCTTAGCGTATTGCACTAAAAAGTTATAGGACCCAATAAAATATGTTCAGATATTGATTCAAATTCGTTTTAAATGAGACATATTTCAGTAATATACACAAATACAAGCGTTAAAATGCCAATACCAGAGTAATATATTTCTCAGCGTCTTGCCCTAAAAAGTTATAGGACTCTATAAAACATGTTCAGATGTTGATACAAATTCGTTTCAAATGAGACATATTGCAGTAATATACGCAAATACAAGCGTTAAAATGCCAATACCTGAGTAATATATAACTTAGCGTATTGTACTAAAAAGTTATAGGCCACCATTAAATATGTTCAGAAATTGATTCAAATTCGTTTCAAATGAGACATATTGCAGTAATATGCGCAAATACAAGCGTTAAAATGCCAATACAAGAGGAATATATGAGACATATTGCAGTTAAATACGCAAATACAAGCGTTAAAATGCCAATACCAGAGTAATATATTTCATAGCGTATTGCACTTAAAAGTTAAAGGACTCCATAAAATATGTTCAGATGTTGATACAAATTCGTTTGAAATGAGACATATTGCACTAATATAGGCAAATACAAGCGTTAAAATGCCAATACCAGAGTAATATATTTCCTAGCGTATTGCACCAAAAAGTTATAGGACCCCGTAAATTATGTACGGATCAATTGATTCAAATTCGTTTCAAATGAGACATATTGCAGTAATATACGAGAATACAAACGTTAAAATGCCAATACGAGAGGAATATATGAGACATATTGCAGTTAAATACGCAAATACAAGCGTTAAATTGCCAATACCAGAGTAATATATTTCTTAGCGTATTGCACTAAAAAGTTATAGGACTCCATAAAATATGTTCAGATGTTGATACAAATTCGTTTGAAATGAGACATATTGCAATAATATACGCAAATACAAGCGTTAAAATGCCAATACCAGAGTAATATATTTCCTAGCGTATTGCACCAAAAAGTTATAGTCCAGCATTAAAAATGTTCAGATATTGTTTCAAATTCGTTTCAAATGAGACATATAGCAGTAATATACGCAAATACAAGCGTTAAAATGCCAATACGAGATTAATATATGAGACATATTGCAGTTATATAAGCAAATACAAGCGTTAAATTGCCAATACCAGAGTTATATATTTCTTAGCGTATTGCACAAAAAAGTTATAGGACTCCATAAAATATGTTCAGATGTTGATACAAATTCGTTTGAAATGAGACATATTGTTTAATTATACGCAAATACAAGCGTTAAAATGCCAATACCAGAGTAATATATTTCCTAGCGTATTGCACCAAAATGTTATAGGCCACCATTAAAGATGTTCAGATATTGATTCAAATTCGTTTCAAATGAGACATATAGCAGTAATATACGCAAATACAAGCGTTAAAATGCCAATACGAGAGGAATATATGAGACATATTGCAGTTATATAAACAAATACAAGCGTTAAAATGCCAATACCAGAGTAATATATTTCTTAGCGTATTGCACTAAAAAGTTATAGGACTCCATAAAATATGTTCAGATGTTGATACAAATTCGTTTGAAATGAGACATATTGCACTAATATAGGCAAATACAAGCGTTAAAATGCCAATACCAGAGTAATATATTTCCTAGCGTATTGCACCAAAAAGTTATAGGACCCCGTAAAATATGTACGGATCAATTGATTCAAATTCGTTTCAAATGAGACATATTGCAGTAATATACGCAAATACAAGCGTTAATATGCCAATACGAGAGGAATATATGAGACATATTGCAGTTAAATACGCAAATACAAGCGTTAAAATGCCAATACCAGAGTAATATATTTCTTAGCGTATTGCACTAAAAAGTTATAGGACCCAATAAAATATGTTCAGATATTGATTCAAATTCGTTTTAAATGAGACATATTTCAGTAATATACACAAATACAAGCGTTAAAATGCCAATACCAGAGTAATATATTTCTCAGCGTCTTGCCCTAAAAAGTTATAGGACTCTATAAAACATGTTCAGATGTTGATACAAATTCGTTTCAAATGAGACATATTGCAGTAATATACGCAAATACAATCGTTAAAATGCCAATACCTGAGTAATATATAACTTAGCGTATTGTACTAAAAAGTTATAGGCCACCATTAAATATGTTCAGAAATTGATTCAAATTCGTTTCAAATGAGACATATTGCAGTAAAATGCGCAAATACAAGCGTTAAAATGCCAATACAAGAGGAATATATGAGACATATTGCAGTTAAATACGCAAATACATGCGTTAAAATGCCAATACCAGAGTAATATATTTCTTAGCGTATTGCACTTAAAAGTTAAAGGACTCCATAAAATATGTTCAGATGTTGATACAAATTCGTTTGAAATGAGACATATTGCACTAATATAGGCAAATACAAGCGTTAAAATGCCAATACCAGAGTAATATATTTCTTAGCGTATTGCACTAAAAAGTTATAGGACTCCATAAAATATGTTCAGATGTTGATACAAATTCGTTTGAAATGAGACATATTGCAGTAATATACGCAAATACAAGCGTTAAAATGCCAATACCAGAGTAATATATTTCTTAGCGTATTGTACTTATAAGTTATAGTTCACCATTAAAAATGTTCAGATATTGATTCAAATTCGTTTCAAATGAGACATTTAGCAGTAATATACGCAAATACAAGCGTTAAAATGCCAATACGAGAGGAATATATGAGACATATTGCAGTTATATAAGCAAATACAAGCGTTAAAATGCCAATACCAGAGTAATATATTTCTTAGCGTATTGCACTAAAAAGTTATAGGACTCCATAAAATATGTTCAGATGTTGATACAAATTCGTTTGAAATGAGACATATTGCAGTAATATACGCAAATACAAGCGTTAAAATGCCAATACCAGAGTAATATATTTCCTAGCGTAGCGTAGTTATATTGCACTAAAAAGTTATAGGACTCCATAAAATATGTTCAGATGTTGATACAAATTCGTTTGAAATGAGACATATTGCAGTAATATACGCAAATACAAGCGTTAAAATGCCAATACCAGAGTAATATATTTCCTAGCGTATTGCACCAAAAAGTTATAGGCCACCATTAAATATGTTCAGATATTGATTCAAATTCGTTTCAAATGAGACATATTGCAGTAATATACGCAAATACAAGCGTTAAAATGCCAATACTAGAGTAATATATTTCTTAGCGTCTTGCACTAAAAAGTTATAGGACTCCATAAAACATGTTCAGATGTTGATACATATTCGTTTCAAATGAGACATATTGCAGTAATATACGCAAATACAAGCGTTAAAATGCCAATACGAGAGGAATATATGAGACATATTGCTGTTATATACGCAAATACTAGCGTTAAAATGCCAATACCAGAGTAATATATTTCTTAGCGTATTGCACTAAAAAGTTATAGGACTCCATAAAATATGTTCAGATGTTGATACAAATTCGTTTGAAATGAGACATATTGCACTAATATAGGCAAATACAAGCGTTAAAATGCCAATACCAGAGTAATATATTTCCTAGCGTATTGCACCAAAAAGTTATAGGACCCCGTAAAATATGTACGGATCATTGATTCAAATTCGTTTCAAATGAGACATATTGCAGTAATATACGAGAGTTAAAATGCCAATACGAGAGGAATATATGAGACATATTGCAGTTAAATACGCAAATACAAGCGTTAAAATGCCAATACCAGAGTAATATATTTCTTAGCGTATTGCACTAAAAAGTTATTGGACTCCATAAAATATGTTCAGATGTTGATACAAATTCGTTTGAAATGAGACATATTGCACTAATATAGGCAAACACAAGCGTTAAAATGCCAATACCAGAGTAATATATTTCCTAGCGTATAGCACCAAAAAGTTATAGGCCACCATTAAAAATGTTTAGATATTGATTCAAATTCGTTTCAAATGAGACATATAGCAGTAATATACGCAAATACAAGCGTTAAAATGCCAATACGAGAGGAATATATGAGACATATTGCAGTTAAATACGCAAATACAAGCGTTAAAATGCCAATACCAGAGTAATATATTTCTTAGCGTATTGCACTAAAAAGTTATAGGACTCCATAAAATATGTTCAGATGTTGATACAAATTCGTTTGAAATGAGACATATTGCACTAATATAGGCAAATACAAGCGTTAAAATGCCAATACCAGAGTAATATATTTCCTAGCGTATTGCACCAAAAAGTTATAGGACCCCGTAAAATATGTACGGATCAATTGATTCAAATTCGTTTCAAATGAGACATATTGCAGTAATATACGAGAATACAAGCGTTAAAATGCCAATACGAGAGGAATATATGAGACATATTGCAGTTAAATACGGAAATACAAGCGTTAAATTGCCAATACCAGAGAAATATATTTCTTAGCGTATTGCACTAAAAAGTTATAGGACTCCATAAAATATGTTCAGATGTTGATACAAATTCGTTTGAAATGAGACATATTGCATTAATATACGCAAATACAAGCGTTAAAATGCCAATACCAGAGTAATATATTTCCTAGCGTATTGCACCAAAAAGTTATAGGACCCCGTAAAATATGTACGGATCAATTGATTCAAATTCGTTTCAAATGAGACATATTGCAGTAATATACGCAAATACAAGCGTTAAAATGCCAATACGAGAGGAATATATGAGACATATTGCAGTTAAATACGCAAATACAAGCGTTAAAATGCCAATACCAGAGTAATATATTTCCTAGCGTATTGCACCAAAAAGTTATAGGACCCCGTAAAATATGTACGGATCATTGATTCAAATTCGTTTCAAATGAGACATATTGCAGTAATATACGCAAATACAAGCGTTAAAATGCCAATACGAGAGGAATATATGAGACATATTGCAGTTAAATACGCAAATACAAGCGTTAAAATGCCAATACCAGAGTAATATATTTCTTAGCGTATTGCACTAAAAAGTTATAGGACTCCATAAAATATGTTCAGATGTTGATACAAATTCGTTTGAAATGAGACATATTGCACTAATATAGGCAAACACAAGCGTTAAAATGCCAATACCAGAGTAATATATTTCCTAGCGTATAGCACCAAAAAGTTATAGGCCACCATTAAAAATGTTCAGATATTGATTCAAATTCGTTTCAAATGAGACATATAGCAGTAATATACGCAAATACAAGCGTTAAAATGCCAATACGAGAGGAATATATGAGACATATTGCAGTTAAATACGCAGATACAATCGTTAAAATGCCAATATCAGAGTAATATATTTCTTAGCGTATTGCACTAAAAAGTTATAGGACTCCATAAAATATGTTCAGATGTTGATACAAATTCGTTTGAAATGAGACATATTGCACTAATATAGGCAAATACAAGCGTTAAAATGCCAATACCAGAGTAATATATTTCCTAGCGTATTGCACCAAAAAGTTATAGGACCCCGTAAAATGTGTACGGATCATTGATTCAAATTCGTTTCAAATGAGACATATTGCAGTAATATACGCAAATACAAGCGTTAAAATGCCAATACGAGAGGAATATATGAGACATATTGCAGTTAAATACGCAAATACAAGCGTTAAATTGCCAATACCAGAGTAATATATTTCTTAGCGTATTGCACTAAAAAGTTATAGGACTCCATAAAATATGTTCAGATGTTGATACAAATTCGTTTGAAATGAGACATATTGCATTAATATACGCAAATACAAGCGTTTAAATGCCAATACCAGAGTAATATATTTCCTAGCGTATTGCACCAAAAAGTTATAGGCCACCATTAAAAATGTTCAGATATTGATTCAAATTCGTTTCAAATGAGACATATTGCAGTAATATACGCAAATACAAGCGTTAAAATGCCAATACGAGAGGAATATATGAGACATATTGCAGTTAAATACGCAAATACAAGCGTTAAAATGCCAATACCAGAGTAATATATTTCTTAGCGTATTGCACTAAAAAGTTATAGGACTCCATAAAATATGTTCAGATGTTGATACAAATTCGTTTGAAATGAGACATATTGCACTAATATAGGCAAATACAAGCGTTAAAATGCCAATACCAGAGTAATATATTTCCTAGCGTATTGCACCAAAAAGTTATAGGACCCCGTAAAATATGTACGGATCATTGATTCAAATTCGTTTCAAATGAGACATATTGCAGTAATATACGCAAATACAAGCGTAAAAAGGCCAATACCAGAGTAATATATTTCCTAGCGTATTGCACCAAAGAGTTATAGGACCCCGTAAAATATGTACGGATCAATTGATTCAAATTCGTTTCAAATGAGACATATTGCAGTAATATACGCAAATACAAGCGTTAATATGCCAATACGAGAGGAATATATGAGACATATTGCAGTAATATACGCAAATACAAGCGTTAAAATGCCAATACCAGAGTAATATATTTCTTAGCGTATTGTACTTATAAGTTATAGTTCACCATTAAAAATGTTCAGATGTTGATACAAATTCGTTTCAAATGAAACATATTGCAGTAATATACGCAAATACCAGCGTTAAAATGCTAATACCAGAGTAATATATTTCTTAGCGTATTGTACTTATAAGTTATAGTTCACCATTAAAAATGTTCAGATATTGATTCAAATTCGTTTCAAATGAGACATATAGCAGTAATATACGCAAATACAAGCGTTAAAATGCCAATACGAGAGGAATATATGAGACATATTGCAGTTAAATACGCAAATACAAGCGTTAAAAAGCCAATACCAGAGTAATATATTTCTTAGCGTATTGCACTGAAAAGTTATAGGACTCCATAAAATATGTTCAGATGTTGATACAAATTCGTTTGAAATGAGACATATTGCATTAATATACGCAAATACAAGCGTTAAAATGCCAATACCAGAGTAATATATTTCCTAGCGTATTGCACCAAAAAGTTATAGGCCACCATTAAAAATGTTCAGATATTGATTCAAATTCGTTTCAAATGAGACATATAGCAGTAATATACGCAAATACAAGCGTTAAAATGCCAATACGAGAGGAATATATGAGACATATTGCAGTTAAATACGCAAATACAAGCGTTAAAATGCCAATACCAGAGTAATATATTTCTTAGCGTATTGCACTAAAAAGTTATAGGACTCCATTAAATATGTTCAGATGTTGATACAAATTCGTTTGAAATGAGACATATTGCATTAATATACGCAAATACAAGCGTTAAAATGCCAATACGAGAGGAATATATGAGACATATTGCAGTTAAATACGCAAATACAAGCGTTAAATTGCCAATACCAGAGTAATATATTTCTTAGCGTATTGCACTAAAAAGTTATAGGACTCCATAAAATATGTACAGATGTTGATACAAATTCGTTTGAAATGAGACATATTGCATTAATATATGCAAATACAAGCGTTAAAATGCCAATACCAGAGTAATATATTTCCTAGCGTATTGCACCAAAAAGTTATAGGACCCCGTAAAATATGTACGGATCAATTGATTCAAATTCGTTTCAAATGAGACATATAGCAGTAATATACGCAAATACAAGCGTTAAAATGCCAATACGAGAGGAATATATGAGACATATTGCAGTTAAATACGCAAATACAAGCGTTAAAATGCCAATACCAGAGTAATATATTTCCTAGCGTATTGCACCAAAAAGTTATAGGACCCCGTAAAATATGTACGGATCATTGATTCAAATTCGTTTCAAATGAGACATATTGCAGTAATATACGCAAATACAAGCGTTAAAATGCCAATACGAGAGGAATATATGAGACATATTGCAGTTAAATACGCAAATACAAGCGTTAAAATGCCAATACCAGAGTAATATATTTCTTAGCGTATTGCACTAAAAAGTTATAGGACTCCATAAAATATGTTCAGATGTTGATACAAATTCGTTTGAAATGAGACATATTGCAGTAATATACGCAAATACAAGCGTTAAAATACCAATACCAGAGTAATATATTTCCTAGCGTATTGCACCAAAGAGTTATAGGACCCCGTAAAATATGTACGGATCAATTGATTCAAATTCGTTTCAAATGAGACATATTGCAGTAATATACGCAAATACAAGCGTTAATATGCCAATACGAGAGGAATATATGAGACATATTGCAGTAATATACGCAAATACAAGCATTAAAATGCCAATACCAGAGTAATATATTTCCTAGCGTATTGCACCAAAAAGTTATAGGCCACCATTAAAAATGTTCAGATATTGATTCAAATTCGTTTCAAATGAGACATATAGCAGTAATATACGCAAATACAAGCGTTAAAATGCCAATACGAGAGGAATATATGAGACATATTGCAGTTAAATACGCAAATACAAGCGTTAAAATGCCAATACCAGAGTAATATATTTCTTAGCGTATTGCACTAAAAAGTTATAGGACTCCATAAAATATGTTCAGATGTTTTTACAAATTCGTTTGAAATGAGACATATTGCACTAATATAGGCAAATACAAGCGTTAAAATGCCAATACCAGAGTAATATATTTCCTAGCGTATTGCACCAAAAAGTTATAGGACCCCGTAAAATATGTACGGATCAATTGATTCAAATTCGTTTCAAATGAGACATATTGCAGTAATATACGATAATACAAGCGTTAAAATGCCAATACGAGAGGAATATATGAGACATATTGCAGTTAAATACGCAAATACAAGCGTTAAATTGCCAATACCAGAGTAATATATTTCTTAGCGTATTGCACTAAAAAGTTATAGGACTCCATAAAATATGTTCAGATGTTGATACAAATTCGTTTGAAATGAGACATATTGCATTAATATACGCAAATACAAGCGTTAAAATGCCAATACCAGAGTTATATATTTCCTAGCGTATTGCACCAAAAAGTTATAGGCCACCATTAAAAATGTTCAGATATTGATTCAAATTCGTTTCAAATGAGACATATAGCAGTAATATACGCAAATACAAGCATTAAAATGCCAATACGAGAGGAATATATGAGACATATTGCAGTTAAATACGCAAATACAAGCGTTAAAATGCCAATACCAGAGTAATATATTTCTTAGCGTATTGCACTAAAAAGTTATAGGACTCCATAAAATATGTTCAGATGTTGATACAAATTCGTTTGAAATGAGACATATTGCACTAATATAGGCAAATACAAGCGTTAAAATGCCAATACCAGAGTAATATATTTCCTAGCGTATTGCACCAAAGAGTTATAGGACCCCGTAAAATATGTACGGATCAATTGATTCAAATTCGTTTCAAATGAGACATATTGCAGTAATATACGCAAATACAAGCGTTAAAATGCCAATACGAGAAGAATATATGAGACATATTGCAGTTAAATACGCAAATACAAGCGTTAAAATGCCAATACCAGAGTAATATATTTCTTAGCGTATTGCACTAAAAAGTTATAGGACTCCATAAAATATGTTCAGATGTTGATACAAATTCGTTTGAAATGAGACATATTGCAGTAATATACGCAAATACAAGAGTTAAAATGCCAATACCAGAGTAATATATTTCCTAGCGTATTGCACCAAAAAGTTATAGGCCACCATTAAATATGTTCAGATATTGATTCAAATTCGTTTCAAATGAGACATATTGCAGTAATATACGCAAATACAAGCGTTAAAATGCCAATACTAGAGTAATATATTTCTTAGCGTCTTGCACTAAAAAGTTATAGGACTCCATAAAACATGTTCAGATGTTGATACATATTCGTTTCAAATGAGACATATTGCAGTAATATACGCAAATACAAGCGTTAAAATGCCAATACGAGAGGAATATATGAGACATATTGCTGTTATATACGCAAATACTAGCGTTAAAATGCCAATACCAGAGTAATATATTTCTTAGCGTATTGCACTAAAAAGTTATAGGACTCCATAAAATATGTTCAGATGTTGATACAAATTCGTTTGAAATGAGACATATTGCACTAATATAGGCAAATACAAGCGTTAAAATGCCAATACCAGAGTAATATATTTCCTAGCGTATTGCACCAAAAAGTTATAGGACCCCGTAAAATATGTACGGATCATTGATTCAAATTCGTTTCAAATGAGACATATTGCAGTAATATACGAGAGTTAAAATGCCAATACGAGAGGAATATATGAGACATATTGCAGTTAAATACGCAAATACAAGCGTTAAAATGCCAATACCAGAGTAATATATTTCTTAGCGTATTGCACTAAAAAGTTATTGGACTCCATAAAATATGTTCAGATGTCGATACAAATTCGTTTGAAATGAGACATATTGCACTAATATAGGCAAACACAAGCGTTAAAATGCCAATACCAGAGTAATATATTTCCTAGCGTATAGCACCAAAAAGTTATAGGCCACCATTAAAAATGTTTAGATATTGATTCAAATTCGTTTCAAATGAGACATATAGCAGTAATATACGCAAATACAAGCGTTAAAATGCCAATACGAGAGGAATATATGAGACATATTGCAGTTAAATACGCAAATACAAGCGTTAAAATGCCAATACCAGAGTAATATATTTCTTAGCGTATTGCACTAAAAAGTTATAGGACTCCATAAAATATGTTCAGATGTTGATACAAATTCGTTTGAAATGAGACATATTGCACTAATATAGGCAAATACAAGCGTTAAAATGCCAATACCAGAGTAATATATTTCCTAGCGTATTGCACCAAAAAGTTATAGGACCCCGTAAAATATGTACGGATCAATTGATTCAAATTCGTTTCAAATGAGACATATTGCAGTAATATACGAGAATACAAGCGTTAAAATGCCAATACGAGAGGAATATATGAGACATATTGCAGTTAAATACGCAAATACAAGCGTTAAATTGCCAATACCAGAGAAATATATTTCTTAGCGTATTGCACTAAAAAGTTATAGGACTCCATAAAATATGTTCAGATGTTGATACAAATTCGTTTGAAATGAGACATATTGCATTAATATACGCAAATACAAGCGTTAAAATGCCAATACCAGAGTAATATATTTCCTAGCGTATTGCACCAAAAAGTTATAGGACCCCGTAAAATATGTACGGATCAATTGATTCAAATTCGTTTCAAATGAGACATATTGCAGTAATATACGCAAATACAAGCGTTAAAATGCCAATACGAGAGGAATATATGAGACATATTGCAGTTAAATACGCAAATACAAGCGTTAAAATGCCAATACCAGAGTAATATATTTCCTAGCGTATTGCACCAAAAAGTTATAGGACCCCGTAAAATATGTACGGATCATTGATTCAAATTCGTTTCAAATGAGACATATTGCAGTAATATACGCAAATACAAGCGTTAAAATGCCAATACGAGAGGAATATATGAGACATATTGCAGTTAAATACGCAAATACAAGCGTTAAAATGCCAATACCAGAGTAATATATTTCTTAGCGTAATGCACTAAAAAGTTATAGGACTCCATAAAATATGTTCAGATGTTGATACAAATTCGTTTGAAATGAGACATATTGCAGTAATATACGCAAATACAAGCGTTAAAATACCAATACCAGAGTAATATATTTCCTAGCGTATTGCACCAAAGAGTTATAGGACCCCGTAAAATATGTACGGTTCAATTGATTCAAATTCGTTTCAAATGAGACATATTGCAGTAATATACGCAAATACAAGCGTTAATATGCCAATACGAGAGGAATATATGAGACATATTGCAGTAATATACGCAAATACAAGCATTAAAATGCCAATACCAGAGTAATATATTTCCTAGCGTATTGCACCAAAAAGTTTTAGGCCACCATTAAAAATGTTCAGATATTGATTCAAATTCGTTTCAAATGAGACATATAGCAGTAATATACGCAAATACAAGCGTTAAAATGCCAATACGAGAGAAATATATGAGACATATTGCAGTTAAATACGCAAATACAAGCGTTAAAATGCCAATACCAGAGTAATATATTTCTTAGCGTATTGCACTAAAAAGTTATAGGACTCCATAAAATATGTTCAGATGTTGATACAAATTCGTTTGAAATGAGACATATTGCACTAATATAGGCAAATACAAGCGTTAAAATGCCAATACCAGAGTAATATATTTCCTAGCGTATTGCACCAAAAAGTTATAGGACCCCGTAAAATATGTACGGATCAATTGATTCAAATTCGTTTCAAATGAGACATATTGCAGTAATATACGATAATACAAGCGTTAAAATGCCAATACGAGAGGAATATATGAGACATATTGCAGTTAAATACGCAAATACAAGCGTTAAATTGCCAATACCAGAGTAATATATTTCTTAGCGTATTGCACTAAAAAGTTATAGGACTCCATAAAATATGTTCAGATGTTGATACAAATTCGTTTGAAATGAGACATATTGCATTAATATACGCAAATACAAGCGTTAAAATGCCAATACCAGAGTAATATATTTCCTAGCGTATTGCACCAAAAAGTTATAGGCCACCATTAAAAATGTTCAGATATTGATTCAAATTCGTTTCAAATGAGACATATTGCAGTAATATACGCAAATACAAGCGTTAAAATGCCAAAACGAGAGGAATATATGAGACATATTGCAGCTAAATACGCAAATACAAGCGTTAAAATGCCAATACCAGAGTAATATATTTCTTAGCGTATTGCACTAAAAAGTTATAGGACTCCATAAAATATGTTCAGATGTTGAAACAAATTCGTTTGAAATGAGACATATTGCACTAATATAGGCAAATACAAGCGTTAAAATGCCAATACCAGAGTAATGTATTTCCTAGCGTATTGCACCAAAAAGTTATAGGCCACCATTAAAAATGTTCAGATATTGATTCAAATTCGTTTCAAATGAGACATATAGCAGTAATATACGCAAATACAAGCGTTAAAATGCCAATACGAGAGGAATATATGAGACATATTGCAGTTAAATACGCAAATACAAGCGATAAAATGCCAATACCAGAGTAATATATTTCTTAGCGTATTGCACTAAAAAGTTATAGGACTCCATAAAATATGTTCAGATGTTGATACAAATTCGTTTGAAATGAGACATATTGCACTAATATAGGCAAAAACAAGCGTTAAAATGCCAATACCAGAGTAATATATTTCCTAGCGTATTGCACCAAAAAGTTATAGGACCCCGTAAAATATGTACGGATCAATTGATTCAAATTCGTTTCAAATGAGACATATTGCAGTAATATACGAGAATACAAGCGTTAAAATGCCAATACGAGAGGAATATATGAGACATATTGCAGTTAAATACGGAAATACAAGCGTTAAATTGCCAATACCAGAGAAATATATTTCTTAGCGTATTGCACTAAAAAGTTATAGGACTCCATAAAATATGTTCAGATGTTGATACAAATTCGTTTGAAATGAGACATATTGCATTAATATACGCAAATACAAGCGTTAAAATGCCAATACCAGAGTAATGTATTTCCTAGCGTATTGCACCAAAAAGTTATAGGCCACCATTAAAAATGTTCAGATATTGATTCAAATTCGTTTCAAATGAGACATATAGCAGTAATATACGCAAATACAAGCGTTAAAATGCCAATACGAGAGGAATATATGAGACATATTGCAGTTAAATACGCAAATACAAGCGATAAAATGCCAATACCAGAGTAATATATTTCTTAGCGTATTGCACTTAAAAGTTATAGGACTCCATAAAATATGTTCAGATGTTGATACAAATTCGTTTGAAATGAGACATATTGCACTAATATAGGCAAATACAAGCGTTAAAATGCCAATACCAGAGTAATATATTTCCTAGCGTATTGCACCAAAAAGTTATAGGACCCCGTAAAATATGTACGGATCAATTGATTCAAATTCGTTTCAAATGAGACATATTGCTGTAATATAAGCAAATACAAGCGTTAAAATGCCAATACGAGAGGAAAATATGAGACATATTGCAGTTAAATACGCAAATACAAGCGTTAAAATGCCAATACCAGATTAATATATTTCTTAGCGTATTGCACTACAAAGTTATAGGACTCCATAAAATATGTTCAGATGTTGATACAAATTCGTTTGAAATGAGACATATTGCACTAATATAGGCAAAAACAAGCGTTAAAATGCCAATACCAGAGTAATATATTTCCTAGCGTATTGCACCAAAAAGTTATAGGACCCCGTAAAATATGTACGGATCATTGATTCAAATTCGTTTCAAATGAGACATATTGCAGTAATATACGAGAGTTAAAATGCCAATACGAGAGGAATATATGAGACATATTGCAGTTAAATACGCAAATACAAGCGTTAAAATGCCAATACCAGAGTAATATATTTCTTAGCGTATTGCACTAAAAAGTTATAGGACTCCATAAAATATGTTCATATGTTGATACAAATTCGTTTGAAATGAGACATATTGCACTAATATAGGCAAATACAAGCGTTAAAATGCCAATACCAGAGTAATATATTTCCTAGCGTATTGCACCAAAAAGTTATAGGACCCCGTAAAATATGTACGGATCAATTGATTCAAATTCGTTTCAAATGAGACATATTGCAGTAATATACGATAATACAAGCGTTAAAATGCCAATACGAGAGGAATATATGAGACATATTGCAGTTAAATACGCAAATACAAGCGTTAAATTGCCAATACCAGAGTAATATATTTCTTAGCGTATTGCACTAAAAAGTTATAGGACTCCATAAAATATGTTCAGATGTTGATACAAATTCGTTTGAAATGAGACATATTGCATTAATATACGCAAACACAAGCGTTAAAATGCCAATACCAGAGTAATATATTTCCTAGCGTATTGCACCAAAAAGTTATAGGCCACCATTAAAAATGTTCAGATATTGATTCAAATTCGTTTCAAATGAGACAAATTGCAGTAATATACGCAAATACAAGCGTTAAAATGCCAAAACGAGAGGAATATATGAGACATATTGCAGCTAAATACGCAAATACAAGCGTTAAAATGCCAATACCAGAGTAATATATTTCTTAGCGTATTGCACTAAAAAGTTATAGGACTCCATAAAATATGTTCAGATGTTGAAACAAATTCGTTTGAAATGAGACATATTGCACTAATATAGGCAAATACAAGCGTTAAAATGCCAATACCAGAGTAATGTATTTCCTAGCGTATTGCACCAAAAAGTTATAGGCCACCATTAAAAATGTTCAGATATTGATTCAAATTCGTTTCAAATGAGACATATAGCAGTAATATACGCAAATACAAGCGTTAAAATGCCAATACGAGAGGAATATATGAGACATATTGCAGTTAAATACGCAAATACAAGCGTTAAAATGCCAATACGAGAGGAATATATGAGACATATTGCAGTTAAATACGCAAATACAAGCGTTAAATTGCCAATACCAGAGCAATATATTTCTTAGCGTATTGCACTAAAAAGTTATAGGACTCCATAAAATATGTTCAGATGTTGATACAAATTCGTTTGAAATGAGACATATTGCATTAATATACGCAAATACAAGCGTTAAAATGCCAATACCAGAGTAATGTATTTCCTAGCGTATTGCACCAAAAAGTTATAGGCCACCATTAAAAATGTTCAGATATTGATTCAAATTCGTTTCAAATGAGACATATAGCAGTAATATACGCAAATACAAGCGTTAAAATGCCAATACGAGAGGAATATATGAGACATATTGCAGTTAAATACGCAAATACAAGCGATAAAATGCCAATACCAGAGTAATATATTTCTTAGCGTATTGCACTTAAAAGTTATAGGACTCCATAAAATATGTTCAGATGTTGATACAAATTCGTTTGAAATGAGACATATTGCACTAATATAGGCAAATACAAGCGTTAAAATGCCAATACCAGAGTAATATATTTCCTAGCGTATTGCACCAAAAAGTTATAGGACCCCGTAAAATATGTACGGATCAATTGATTCAAATTCGTTTCAAATGAGACATATTGCAGTAATATAAGCAAATACAAGCGTTAAAATGCCAATACGAGAGGAAAATATGAGACATATTGCAGTTAAATACGCAAATACAAGCGTTAAAATGCCAATACCAGAGTAATATATTTCTTAGCGTATTGCACTACAAAGTTATAGGACTCCATAAAATATGTTCAGATGTTGATACAAATTCGTTTGAAATGAGACATATTGCACTAATATAGGCAAAAACAAGCGTTAAAATGCCAATACCAGAGTAATATATTTCCTAGCGTATTGCACCAAAAAGTTATAGGACCCCGTAAAATATGTACGGATCATTGATTCAAATTCGTTTCAAATGAGACATATTGCAGTAATATACGAGAGTTAAAATGCCAATACGAGAGGAATATATGAGACATATTGCAGTTAAATACGCAAATACAAGCGTTAAAATGCCAATACCAGAGTAATATATTTCTTAGCGTATTGCACTAAAAAGTTATAGGACTCCATAAAATATGTTCAGATGTTGATACAAATTCGTTTGAAATGAGACATATTGCACTAATATAGGCAAATACAAGCGTTAAAATGCCAATACCAGAGTAATATATTTCCTAGCGTATTGCACCAAAAAGTTATAGGACCCCGTAAAATATGTACGGATCAATTGATTCAAATTCGTTTCAAATGAGACATATTGCAGTAATATACGATAATACAAGCGTTAAAATGCCAATACGAGAGGAATATATGAGACATATTGCAGTTAAATACGCAAATACAAGCGTTAAATTGCCAATACCAGAGTAATATATTTCTTAGCGTATTGCACTAAAAAGTTATAGGACTCCATAAAATATGTTCAGATGTTGATACAAATTCGTTTGAAATGAGACATATTGCATTAATATACGCAAATACAAGCGTTAAAATGCCAATACCAGAGTAATATATTTCCTAGCGTATTGCACCAAAAAGTTATAGGCCACCATTAAAAATGTTCAGATATTGATTCAAATTCGTTTCAAATGAGACATATTGCAGTAATATACGCAAATACAAGCGTTAAAATGCCAAAACGAGAGGAATATATGAGACATATTGCAGCTAAATACGCAAATACAAGCGTTAAAATGCCAATACCAGAGTAATATATTTCTTAGCGTATTGCACTAAAAAGTTATAGGACTCCATAAAATATGTTCAGATGTTGATACAAATTCGTTTGAAATGAGACATATTGCACTAATATAGGCAAATACAAGCGTTAAAATGCCAATACCAGAGTAATGTATTTCCTAGCGTATTGCACCAAAAAGTTATAGGCCACCATTAAAAATGTTCAGATATTGATTCAAATTCGTTTCAAATGAGACATATAGCAGTAATATACGCAAATACAAGCGTTAAAATGCCAATACGAGAGGAATATATGAGACATATTGCAGTTAAATACGCAAATACAAGCGATAAAATGCCAATACCAGAGTAATATATTTCTTAGCGTATTGCACTAAAAAGTTATAGGACTCCATAAAATATGTTCAGATGTTGATACAAATTCGTTTGAAATGAGACATATTGCAATAATATAGGCAAATACAAGCGTTAAAATGCCAATACCAGAGTAATATATTTCCTAGCGTATTGCACCAAAAAGTTATAGGACCCCGTAAAATATGTACGGATCAATTGATTCAAATTCGTTTCAAATGAGACATATTGCAGTAATATACGAGAATACAAGCGTTAAAATGCCAATACGAGAGGAATATATGAGACATATTGCAGTTAAATACGCAAATACAAGCGTTAAATTGCCAATACCAGAGCAATATATTTCTTAGCGTATTGCACTAAAAAGTTATAGGACTCCATAAAATATGTTCAGATGTTGATACAAATTCGTTTGAAATGAGACATATTGCATTAATATACGCAAATACAAGCGTTAAAATGCCAATACCAGAGTAATATATTTCCTAGCGTATTGCACCAAAAAGTTATAGTCCTCCATTAAAAATGTTCAGATATTGTTTCAAATTCGTTTCAAATGAGACATATAGCAGTAATATACGCAAATACAAGCGTTAAAATGCCAATACGAGAGGAATATAGGAGATATATTGCAGTTATATAAGCAAATACAAGCGTTAAAATGCCAATACCAGAGTAATATATTTCTTAGCGTATTGCACTTAAAAGTTATAGGACTCCATAAAATATGTTCAGATGTTGATACAAATTCGTTTGAAATGAGACATATTGCACTAATATAGGCAAATACAAGCGTTAAAATGCCAATACCAGAGTAATATATTTCCTAGCGTATTGCACCAAAAAGTTATAGGACCCCGTAAAATATGTACGGATCAATTGATTCAAATTCGTTTCAAATGAGACATATTGCAGTAATATAAGCAAATACAAGCGTTAAAATGCCAATACGAGAGGAAAATATGAGACATATTGCAGTTAAATACGCAAATACAAGCGTTAAAATGCAAATACCAGAGTAAATATATTTCTTAGCGTATTGCACTAAAAAGTTATAGGACTCCATAAAATATGTTCAGATGTTGATACAAATTCGTTTGAAAAGAGACATATTGCACTAATATAGGCAAATACAAGCGTAAAAATGACAATACCAGAGTAATATATTTCCTACGGTATTGCACCAAAAAGTTTTAGGACCCCGTAAAATATGTACGGATCAATTGATTCAAATTCGTTTCAAATGAGACATATTGCAGTAATATACGAGAATACAAGCGTTAAAACGCCAATACGAGAGGAATATATGAGACATATTGCAGTTAAATACGCAAATACAAGCGTTAAATTGCCAATACCAGAGAAATATATTTCTTAGCGTATTGCACTAAAAAGTTATAGGACTCCCTAAAATATTGTTCAGATGTTGATACAAATTCGTTTTGAAATGAGACATATTGCATTAATATACGCAAATACAAGCGTTAAAATGCCAATACCAGAGTAATATATTCCTAGCGTATTGCACCAAAAAGTTATAGGCCACCATTAAAAATGTTCAGATTTTGGATTCAAATTCGTTTCAAATGAGACATATTGCAGTAATATACGCAAATACAAGCGTTAAAATGCCAAAACGAGAGGAATATATAGGACATTGCAGTTAAAATACGCAAATACAAGCGTTAAAATGCCAATACCAGAGTAATATATTTCTTAGCGTATTGCACTAAAAGTTATAGGACTCCATAAAATATGTTCAGATGTTGATACAAATTCGTTTGAAATGAGACATATTGCACTAATATAGGCAAATACAAGCGTTAAAATGCCAATACCAGAGTAATATATTTCCTAGCGTATTGCACCAAAAAGTTATAGGACCCCGTAAAATATGTACGGATCATTGATTCAAATTCGTTTCAAATGAGAACATATTGCAGTAATATACGCAAATACAAGCGTTAAAAGGCCAATACCAGAGTAATATATTTCCTAGCGTATTGCACCAAAGAGTTATAGGACCCCGTAAAATATGTACGGATCAATTGATTCAAATTCGTTTCAAATGAGACATATTGCAGTAATATAGCCAAATACAAGCGTTAATATGCCAATACGAGAGGAATATATGAGACATATTGCAGTAATATACGCAAATACAAGCGTTAAAATGCCAATACCAGAGTAATATATTTCTTAGCGTATTGGACTTAGAAGTTATAGTTCACCATTAAAAATGTTCAGATATTGATTCAAATTCGTTCAAATGAGACATTTAGCAGTAATATACGCAAATACAAGCGTTAAAATGCCAATACGAGAGGAATATATGAGACATATTGCAGTTATATAAGCAAATACAAGCGTTAAAATGCCAATTTTAGAGTAATATATTTCTTAGCGTATTGCACTGAAAAGTTATAGGACTCCATAAAATATGTTCAGATGTTGATACCAATTCGTTTGAAATGAGACATATTGCATTCATATACGCAAATACAAGCGTTAAAATGCCAATACCAGAGTAATATATTTCCTAGCGTATTGCACCAAAAAGTTATAGGCCACCATCTAAAAATGTTCAGATATTGATTCAAATTCGTTTCAAATGAGACATATAGCAGTAATATACGCAAATACAAGCTTTTAAAATGCCAATACGAGAGGAATATATGAGACATATTGCTGTTAAATACGCAAATACAAGCGTTAAAATGCCAATACCAGAGTAATATATTTCTTAGCGTATTGCACTAAAAAGTTATAGGACTCCATAAAATATGTTCAGATGTTGATACAAATTCGTTTGAAATGAGACAAATTGCAGTAATATACGCAAATACAAGCGTTAAAATGCCAATACCAGAGTAATATATTTCCTAGCGTATTGCACCAAAAAGTTATAGGCCACCATTAAATATGTTCAGATATTGATTCAAATTCGTTTCAAATGAGACATATTGCAGTAATATACGCAAATACAAGCGTTAAAATGCCAATACTAGAGTAATATATTTCTTAGCGTCTTGCACTAAAAAGTTATAGGACTCCATAAAACATGTTCAGATGTTGATACATATTCGTTTCAAATGAGACATATTGCAGTAATATACGCAAATACAAGCGTTAAAATGCCAATACGAGAGGAATATATGAGACATATTGCTGTTATATACGCAAATACTAGCGTTAAAATGCCAATACCAGAGTAATATATTTCTTAGCGTATTGCACTAAAAAGTTATAGGACTCCATAAAATATGTTCAGATGTTGATACAAATTCGTTTGAAATGAGACATATTGCATTAATATACGCAAATACAAGCGTTAAAATGCCAATACCAGAGTAATATATTTCTTAGCGTATTGCACCAAAAAGTTATAGGACCCCGTAAAATATGTACTGATCAATTGATTCAAATTCGTTTCAAATGAGACATATTGCAGTAATATACGCAAATACAAGCGTTAAAATGCCAATACGAGATGAATATATGAGACATATTGCAGTTAAATACGCAAATACAAGCGTTAAAATGCCAATACCAGAGTAATATATTTCTTAGCGTATTGCACTAAAAAGTTATAGGACTCCATAAAATATGTTCAGATTTTGATACAAATTCGTTTGAAATGAGACATATTGCATTAATATAGGCAAATACAAGCGTTAAAATGCCAATACCAGAGTAATATATTTCCTAGCGTATTGCACCAAAAAGTTATAGGACCCCGTAAAATATGTACGGATCAATTGATTCAAATTCGTTTCAAATGAGACATATTGCAGTAATATACGAGAATACAAGCGTTAAAATGCCAATACGAGAGGAATATATGAGACATATTGCAGTTAAATACGCAAATACAAGCGTTTAAATTGCCATACCAGAGTAATATATTTCTTAGCGTATTGCACTAATAAGTTATAGGACTCCATAAAATATGTTCAGATGTTGATACAAATTCGTTTGAAATGAGACATATTGCATTAATATACGCAAATACAAGCGTTAAAATGCCAATACCAGAGTAATATATTTTTCCTAGCGTATTGCACCAAATACGTTATAGTCCACCATTAAAAATGTTCAGATATTGTTTCAAATTCGTTTCAAATGAGACATATAGCAGTAATATACGCAATACAAGCGTTAAAATGCCAATACGAGAGGAATATATGAGACATATTGCAGTTATATAAGCAAATACAAGCGTTAAAATGCCAATACAGAGTAATATATTTCTTTGCGTATTGCACTAAAAAATTATAGGACTCCATAAAAATATGTTCAGATGTTTTTACAAATTCGTTTGAAATGAGACATATTGCACTAATATAGGTAAATACAAGCGTTAAAATGCCAATACCAGAGTAATATATTTCTTAGCGTATTGCACTAAAAAGTTATAGGACTCCATAAAATATGTTCAGATGTTGATACCAAATTCGTTTGAAATGAGGACTTATTGCCAATAATATAGGCAAATACAAGCGTTAAAATGCCAATACCAGAGTAATATATTTCCTAGCGTATTGCACCAAAAAGTTATAGGACCCCGTAAAATATGTACGGATCAATTGATCCAAATTCGTTTCAATGAGACATATGCAGTAATATACGAGAATACAAGCGTTAAATGCCAATACGAGAGGAATATATGAGGACATATTGCAGTTAAAATACGCAAATACAAGCGTTAAATTGCCAATACCAGAGTAATTCTTAGCGTATTGCACTAAAAAGTTATAGGACTCCAAAAAATATGTTCAGATGTTGATACAAATTCGTTTGAAATATTAAAAATACAAGCGTTAAAATGCCAGTACGAGAGGAATATATGAGACATATTGCAGTTAAATACGCAAATACAAGCGTTAAAATGCCAATACCAGAGTAATATATTTCTTAGCGTATTGTACTAAAAAGTTATAGGACTCCATAAAATATGTTCAGATGTTGATACAAATTCGTTTGAAATGAGACATATTGCAGTAATATACGCAAATACAAGCGTTAAAATACCAATACCAGAGTAATATATTTCCTAGCGTATTGCACCAAAGAGTTATAGGACCCCGTAAAATATGTACGGATCAATTGATTCAAATTCGTTTCAAATGAGACATATTGCAGTAATATACGCAAATACAAGCGTTAATATGCCAATACGAGAGGAATATATGAGACATATTGCAGTAATATACGCAAATACAAGCATTAAAATGCCAATACCAGAGTAATATATTTCCTAGCGTATTGCACCAAAAAGTTATAGGCCACCATTAAAAATGTTCAGATATTGATTCAAATTCGTTTCAAATGAGACATATAGCAGTAATATACGCAAATACAAGCGTTAAAATGCCAATACGAGAGGAATATATGAGACATATTGCAGTTAAATACGAAAATACAAGCGTTAAAATGCCAATACCAGAGTAATATATTTCTTAGCGTATTGCACTAAAAAGTTATAGGACTCCATAAAATATGTTCAGATGTTTTTACAAATTCGTTTGAAATGAGACATATTGCACCAATATAGGCAAATACAAGCGTTAAAATGCCAATACCAGAGTAATATATTTCCTAGCGTATTGCACCAAAAAGTTATAGGACCCCGTAAAATATGTACGGATCAATTGATTCAAATTCGTTTCAAATGAGACATATTGCAGTAATATACGATAATACAAGCGTTAAAATGCCAATACGAGAGGAATATATGAGACATATTGCAGTTAAATACGCAAATAAAAGCGTTAAATTGCCAATACCAGAGTAATATATTTCTTAGCGTATTGCACTAAAAAGTTATAGGACTCCATAAAATATGTTCAGATGTTGATACAAATTCGTTTGAAATGAGACATATTGCATTAATATACGCAAATACAAGCGTTAAAATGCCAATACCAGAGTAATATATTTCCTAGCGTATTGCACCAAAAAGTTATAGGCCACCATTAAAAATGTTCAGATATTGATTCATATTCGTTTCAAATGAGACATATAGCAGTAATATACGAAAATACAAGCGTTAAAATGCCAATACGAGAGGAATATATGAGACATATTGCAGTTAAATACGCAAATACAAGCGTTAAAATGCCAATACCAGAGTAATATATTTCTTAGCGTATTGCACTAAAAAGTTATAGGACTCCATAAAATATGTTCAGATGTTGATACAAATTCGTTTGAAATGAGACATATTGCAATAATATAGGCAAATACAAGCGTTAAAATGCCAATACCAGAGTAATATATTTCCTAGCGTATTGCACCAAAAAGTTATAGGACCCCGTAAAATATGTACGGATCAATTGATTCAAATTCGTTTCAAATGAGACATATTGCAGTAATATACGAGAATACAAGCGTTAAAATGCCAATACGAGAGGAATATATGAGACATATTGCAGTTAAATACGCAAATACAAGCGTTAAAATGCCAATACCAGAGTAATATATTTCTTAGCGTATTGCACTAAAAAGTTATAGGACTCCATAAAATATGTTCAGATGTTTTTACAAATTCGTTTGAAATGAGACATATTGCATTAATATACGCAAATACAAGCGTTAAAATGCCAATACCAGAGTAATATATTTCCTAGCGTATTGCACCAAAAAGTTATAGTCCACCATTAAAAATGTTCAGATATTGTTTCAAATTCGTTTCAAATGAGACATATAGCAGTAATATACGCAAAAACAAGCGTTAAAATGCCAATACGAGAGGAATATATGAGATATATTGCAGTTATATAAGCAAATACAAGCGTTAAAATGCCAATACCAGAGTAATATATTTCTTAGCGTATTGCACTTAAAAGTTATAAGGACTCCATAAAATATGTTCAGATGTTGATACAAATTCGTTTGAAATGAGACATATTGCACTAATATAGGCAAATACAAGCGTTAAAATGCCAATACCAGAGTAATATATTTCCTAGCGTATTGCACCAAAAAGTTATAGGACCCCGTAAAATATGTACGGATCAATTGATTCAAATTCGTTTCAAATGAGACATATTGCAGTAATATAAGCAAATACAAGCGTTAAAATGCCAATACGAGAGGAATATATGAGACATATTGCAGTTGAATACGCAAATACAAGCGTTAAAATGCCAATACCAGAGTTATATATTTCTTAGCGTATTGCACTACAAAGTTATAGGACTCCATAAAATATGTTCAGATGTTGATACAAATTCGTTTGAAATGAGACATATTGCACTAATATAGGCAAAAACAAGCGTTAAAATGCCAATACCAGAGTAATATATTTCCTAGCGTATTGCACCAAAAAGTTATAGGACCCCGTAAAATATGTACGGATCATTGATTCAAATTCGTTTCAAATGAGACATATTGCAGTAATATACGAGAGTTAAAATGCCAATACGAGAGGAATATATGAGACATATTGCAGTTAAATACGCAAATACAAGCGTTAAAATGCCAGTACCAGAGTAATATATTTCTTAGCGTATTGCACTAAAAAGTTATAGGACTCCATAAAATATGTTCAGATGTTGATACAAATTCGTTTGAAATGAGACATATTGCACTAATATAGGCAAACACAAGCGTTAAAATGCCAATACCAGAGTAATATATTTCCTAGCGTATAGCACCAAAAAGTTATAGGCCACCATTAAAAATGTTTAGATATTGATTCAAATTCGTTTCAAATGAGACATATAGCAGTAATATACGCAAATACAAGCGTTAAAATGCCAATACGAGAGGAATATATGAGACATATTGCAGTTAAATACGCAAATACAAGCGTTAAAATGCCAATACCAGAGTAATATATTTCTTAGCGTATTGCACTAAAAAGTTATAGGACTCCATAAAATATGTTCAGATGTTGATACAAATTCGTTTGAAATGAGACATATTGCACTAATATAGGCAAATACAAGCGTTAAAATGCCAATACCAGAGTAATATATTTCCTAGCGTATTGCACCAAAAAGTTATAGGACCCCGTAAAATATGTACGGATCAATTGATTCAAATTCGTTTCAAATGGGACATATTGCAGTAATATACGAGAATACAAGCGTTAAAAGGCCAATACGAGAGGAATATATGAGACATATTGCAGTTAAATACGCAAATACAAGCGTTAAATTGCCAATACCAGAGAAATATATTTCTTAGCGTATTGCACTAAAAAGTTATAGGACTCCATAAAATATGTTCAGATGTTGATACAAATTCGTTTGAAATGAGACATATTGCAGTAATATACGCAAATACAAGCGTTAAAATGCCAATACGAGAGGAATATATGAGACATATTGCAGTTAAATACGCAAATACAAGCGTTAAAATGCCAATACCAGAGTAATATATTTCTTAGCGTATTGCACTAAAAAGTTATAGGACTCCATAAAATATGTCCAGATGTTGATACAAATTCGTTTGAAATGAGACATATTGCACTAATATAGGCAAATACAAGCGTTAAAATGCCAATACCAGAGTAATATATTTCCTAGCGTATTGCACCAAAAAGTTATAGGACCCCGTAAAATATGTACGGATCATTGATTCAAATTCGTTTCAAATGAGACATATTGCAGTAATATACGCAAATACAAGCGTTAAAAGGCCAATACCAGAGTAATATATTTCCTAGCGTATTGCACCAAAGAGTTATAGGACCCCGTAAAATATGTACGGATCAATTGATTCAAATTCGTTTCAAATGAGACATATTGCAGTAATATACGAGAATACAAGCGTTAATATGCCAATACGAGAGGAATATATGAGACATATTGCAGTAATATACGCAAATACAAGCATTAAAATGCCAATACAAGAGTAATATATTTCCTAGCGTATTGCACCAAAAAGTTATAGGCCACCATTAAAAATGTTCAGATATTGATTCAAATTCGTTTCAAATGAGACATATAGCAGTAATATACGCAAATACAAGCGTTAAAATGCCAATACGAGAGGAATATATGAGACATATTGCAGTTAAATACGCAAATACAAGCGTTAAAATGCCAATACCAGAGTAATATATTTCTTAGCGTATTGCACTAAAAAGTTATAGGACTCCATAAAATATGTTCAGATGTTTTTACAAATTCGTTTGAAATGAGACATATTGCACTAATATAGGCAAATACAAGCGTTAAAATGCCAAAACCAGAGTAATATATTTCCTAGCGTATTGCACCAAAAAGTTATAGGACCCCGTAAAATATGTACGGATCAATTGATTCAAATTCGTTTCAAATGAGACATATTGCAGTAATATACGATAATACAAGCGTTAAAATGCCAATACGAGAGGAATATATGAGACATATTGCAGTTAAATACGCAAATAAAAGCGTTAAATTGCCAATACCAGAGTAATATATTTCTTAGCGTATTGCACTAAAAAGTTATAGGACTCCATAAAATATGTTCATATGTTGATACAAATTCGTTTGAAATGAGACATATTGCATTAATATACGCAAATACAAGCGTTTAAAATGCCAATACCAGAGTAATATATTTCCTAGCGTATTGCACCAAAAAGTTATAGGCCACCATTAAAAATGTTCAGATATTGATTCAAATTCGTTTCAAATGAGACATATAGCAGTAATATACGCAAATACAAGCGTTAAAATGCCAATACGAGAGGAATATATGAGACATATTGCAGTTAAATACGCAAATACAAGCGTTAAAATGCCAATACCAGAGTAATATATTTCTTAGCGTATTGCACTAAAAAGTTATAGGACTCCTTAAAATATGTTCAGATGTTGATACAAATTCGTTTGAAATGAGACATATTGCAATAATATAGGCAAATACAAGCGTTAAAATGCCAATACCAGAGTAATATATTTCCTAGCGTATTGCACCAAAAAGTTATAGGACCCCGTAAAATATGTACGGATCAATTGATTCAAATTCGTTTCAAATGAGACATATTGCAGTAATATACGAGAATACAAGCGTTAAAATGCCAATACGAGAGGAATATATGAGACATATTGCAGTTAAATACGCAAATACAAGCGTTAAAATGCCAATACCAGAGTAATATATTTCTTAGCGTATTGCACTAAAAAGTTATAGGACTCCATAAAATATGTTCAGATGTTGATACAAATTCGTTTGAAATGAGACATATTGCACTAATATAGGCAAATACAAGCGTTAAAATGCCAATACCAGAGTAATATATTTCCTAGCGTATTGCACCAAAAAGTTATAGGACCCCGTAAAATATGTACGGATCAATTGATTCAAATTCGTTTCAAATGGGACATATTGCAGTAATATACGAGAATACAAGCGTTAAAAGGCCAATACGAGAGGAATATATGAGACATATTGCAGTTAAATACGCAAATACAAGCGTTAAATTGCCAATACCAGAGAAATATATTTCTTAGCGTATTGCACTAAAAAGTTATAGGACTCCATAAAATATGTTCAGATGTTGATACAAATTCGTTTGAAATGAGACATATTGCAGTAATATACGCAAATACAAGCGTTAAAATGCCAATACGAGAGGAATATATGAGACATATTGCAGTTAAATACGCAAATACAAGCGTTAAAATGCCAATACCAGAGTAATATATTTCTTAGCGTATTGCACTAAAAAGTTATAGGACTCCATAAAATATGTTCAGATGTTGATACAAATTCGTTTGAAATGAGACATATTGCACTAATATAGGCAAATACAAGCGTTAAAATGCCAATACCAGAGTAATATATTTCCTAGCGTATTGCACCAAAAAGTTATAGGACCCCGTAAAATATGTACGGATCAATTGATTCAAATTCGTTTCAAATGAGACATATTGCAGTAATATAAGCAAATACAAGCGTTAAAATGCCAATACGAGAGGAATATATGAGACATATTGCAGTTAAATACGCAAATACAAGCGTTAAAATGCCAATACCAGAGTAATATATTTCTTAGCGTATTGCACTACAAAGTTATAGGACTCCATAAAATATGTTCAGATGTTGATACAAATTCGTTTGAAATGAGACATATTGCACTAATATAGGCAAAAACAAGCGTTAAAATGCCAATACCAGAGTAATATATTTCCTAGCGTATTGCACCAAAAAGTTATAGGACCCCGTAAAATATGTACGGATCATTGATTCAAATTCGTTTCAAATGAGACATATTGCAGTAATATACGAGAGTTAAAATGCCAATACGAGAGGAATATATGAGACATATTGCAGTTAAATACGCAAATACAAGCGTTAAAATGCCAATACCAGAGTAATATATTTCTTAGCGTATTGCACTAAAAAGTTATAGGACTCCATAAAATATGTTCAGATGTTGATACAAATTCGTTTGAAATGAGACATATTGCACTAATATAGGCAAACACAAGCGTTAAAATGCCAATACCAGAGTAATATATTTCCTAGCGTATAGCACCAAAAAGTTATAGGCCACCATTAAAAATGTTTAGATATTGATTCAAATTCGTTTCAAATGAGACATATAGCAGTAATATACGCAAATACAAGCGTTAAAATTCCAATACGAGAGGAACATATGAGACATATTGCAGTTAAATACGCAAATACAAGCGTTAAAATGCCAATACCAGAGTAATATATTTCTTAGCGTATTGCACTAAAAAGTTATAGGACTCCATAAAATATGTTCAGATGTTGATACAAATTCGTTTGAAATGAGACATATTGCACTAATATAGGCAAATACAAGCGTTAAAATGCCAATACCAGAGTAATATATTTCCTAGCGTATTGCACCAAAAAGTTATAGGACCCCGTAAAATATGTACGGATCATTTGATTCAAATTCGTTTCAAATGAGACATATTGCAGTAATATACGAGAATACAAGCGTTAAAAGGCCAATACGAGAGGAATATATGAGACATATTGCAGTTAAATACGCAAATACAAGCGTTAAATTGCCAATACCAGAGAAATATATTTCTTAGCGTATTGCACTAAAAAGTTATAGGACTCCATAAAATATGTTCAGATGTTGATACAAATTCGTTTGAAATGAGACATATTGCATTAATATACGCAAATACAAGCGTTAAAATGCCAATACCAGAGTAATATATTTCCTAGCGTATTGCACCAAAAAGTTATAGGCCACCATTAAAAATGTTCAGATATTGATTCAAATTCGTTTCAAATGAGACATATTGCAGTAATTTACGCAAATACAAGCGTTAAAATGCCAATACGAGAGGAATATATGAGACATATTGCAGTTAAATACGCAAATACAAGCGTTAAAATGCCAATACCAGAGTAATATATTTCTTAGCGTATTGCACTAAAAAGTTATAGGACTCCATAAAATATGTTCAGATGTTGATACAAATTCGTTTGAAATGAGACATATTGCACTAATATAGGCAATTACAAGCGTTAAAATGCCAATACCAGAGTAATATATTTCCTAGCGTATTGCACCAAAGAGTTATAGGACCCCGTAAAATATGTACGGATCAATTGATTCAAATTCGTTTCAAATGAGACATATTGCAGTAATATACGAGAATACAAGCGTTAAAATGCCAATACGAGAGGAATATATGAGACATATTGCAGTTAAATACGCAAATACAAGCGTTAAAATGCCAATACCAGAGTAATATATTTCCTAGCGTATTGCACCAAAAAGTTATAGGCCACCATTAAAAATGTTCAGATATTGATTCAAATTCGTTTCAAATGAGACATATTGCAGTAATATACGCAAATACAAGCGTTAAAATGCCAATACGAGAGGAATATATGAGACATATTGCAGTTAAATACGCAAATACAAGCGTTAAAATGCCAATACCAGAGTAATATATTTCTTAGCGTATTGCACTAAAAAGTTATAGGCCACCATTAAAAATGTTCAGATATTGATTCAAATTCGTTTCAAATGAGACATATTGCAGTAATATACGCAAATACAAGCGTTAAAATGCCAATACGAGAGGAATATATGAGACATATTGCAGTTAAATACGCAAATACAAGCGTTAAAATGCCAATACCAGAGTAATATATTTCTTAGCGTATTGCACTAAAAAGTTATAGGACTCCATAAAATATGTTCAGATGTTGATACAAATTCGTTTGAAATGAGACATATTGCACTAATATAGGCAAATACAAGCGTTAAAATGCCAATACCAGAGTAATATATTTCCTAGCGTATTGCACCAAAAAGTTATAGGACCCCGTAAAATATGTACGGATCATTGATTCAAATTCGTTTCAAATGAGACATATTGCAGTAATATACGCAAATACAAGCGTTAAAAGGCCAATACCAGAGTAATATATTTCCTAGCGTATTGCACCAAAGAGTTATAGGACCCCGTAAAATATGTACGGATCAATTGATTCAAATTCGTTTCAAATGAGACATATTGCAGTAATATACGAGAATACAAGCGTTAAAATGCCAATACGAGAGGAATATATGAGACATATTGCAGTTAAATACGCAAATACAAGCGTTAAAATGCCAATACCAGAGTAATATATTTCCTAGCGTATTGCACCAAAAAGTTATAGGCCACCATTAAAAATGTTCAGATATTGATTCAAATTCGTTTCAAATGAGACATATAGCAGTAATATACGCAAATACAAGCGTTAAAATGCCAATACGAGAGGAATATATGAGACATATTGCAGTTAAATACGCAAATACAAGCGTTAAAATGCCAATACCAGAGTAATATATTTCTTAGCGTATTGCACTAAAAAGTTATAGGACTCCATAAAATATGTTCAGATGTTGATACAAATTCGTTTGAAATGAGACATATTGCACTAATATAGGCAAATACAAGCGTTAAAATGCCAATACCAGAGTAATATATTTCCTAGCGTATTGCACCAAAAAGTTATAAGACCCCGTAAAATATGTACGGATCAATTGATTCAAATTCGTTTCAAATGAGACATATTGCAGTAATATACGCAAATACAAGCGTTAAAATGCCAATACGAGAGGAATATATGAGACATATTGCAGTTAAATACGCAAATACAAGCGTTAAAATGCCAATACCAGAGTAATATATTTCTTAGCGTATTGCACTAAAAAGTTATAGGACTCCATAAAATATGTTCAGATGTTGATACAAATTCGTTTGAAATGAGACATATTGCAGTAATATACGCAAATACAAGCGTAAAAAGGCCAATACCAGAGTAATATATTTCCTAGCGTATTGCACCAAAGAGTTATAGGACCCCGTAAAATATGTACGGATCAATTGATTCAAATTCGTTTCAAATGAGACATATTGCAGTAATATACGCAAATACAAGCGTTAATATGCCAATACGAGAGGAATATATGAGACATATTGCAGTAATATACGCAAATACAAGCGTTAAAATGCCAATACCAGAGTAATATATTTCTTAGCGTATTGTACTTATAAGTTATAGTTCACCATTAAAAATGTTCAGATGTTGATACAAATTCGTTTCAAATGAAACATATTGCAGTAATATACGAAAATACAAGCGTTAAAATGCTAATACCAGAGTAATATATTTCTTAGCGTATTGTATTTATAAGTTCTAGTTCACCATTAAAAATGTTCAGATATTGATTCAAATTCGTTTCAAATGAGACATTTAGCAGTAATATACGCAAATACAAGCGTTAAAATGCCAATACGAGAGGAATATATGAGACATATTGCAGTTATATAAGCAAATACAAGCGTTAAAATGCCAATACCAGAGTAATATATTTCTTAGCATATTGCACTGAAAAGTTATAGGACTCCATAAAATATGTTCAGATGTTGATACAAATTCGTTTGAAATGAGACATATTGCATTAATATACGCAAATACAAGCGTTAAAATGCCAATACCAGAGTAATATATTTCCAAGCGTATTGCACCAAAAAGTTATAGGCCACCATTAAAAATGTTCAGATATTGATTCAAATTCGTTTCAAATGAGACATATAGCAGTAATATACGCAAATACAAGCGTTAAAATGCCAATACGAGAGGAATATATGAGACATATTGCAGTTAAATACGCAAATACAAGCGTTAAAATGCCAATACCAGAGTAATATATTTCTTAGCGTATTGCACTAAAAAGTTATAGGACTCCATAAAATATGTTCAGATGTTGATACAAATTCGTTTGAAATGAGACATATTGCATTAATATACGCAAATAAAAGCGTTAAAATGCCAATACCAGAGTAATATATTTCCTAGCGTATTGCACCAAAAAGTTATAGGCCACCATTAAAAATGTTCAGATATTGATTCAAATTCGTTTCAAATGAGACATATAGCAGTAATATACGCAAATACAAGCGTTAAAATGCCAATACGAGAGGAATATATGAGACATATTGCAGTTAAATACGCAAATACAAGCGTTAAAATGCCAATACCAGAGTAATATATTTCTTAGCGTATTGCACTAAAAAGTTATAGGACTCCATAAAATATGTTCAGATGTTGATACAAATTTGTTTGAAATGAGACATATTGCACTAATATAGGCAAATACAAGCGTTAAAATGCCAATACCAGAGTAATATATTTCCTAGCGTATTGCACCAAAAAGTTATAAGACCCCGTAAAATATGTACGGATCAATTGATTCAAATTCGTTTCAAATGAGACATATTGCAGTAATATACGCAAATACAAGCGTTAAAATGCCAATACGAGAGGAATATATGAGACATATTGCAGTTAAATACGCAAATACAAGCGTTAAAATGCCAATACCAGAGTAATATATTTCTTAGCGTATTGCACTAAAAAGTTATAGGACTCCATAAAATATGTTCAGATGTTGATACAAATTTGTTTGAAATGAGACATATTGCACTAATATAGGCAAATACAAGCGTTAAAATGCCAATACCAGAGTAATATATTTCCTAGCGTATTGCACCAAAAAGTTATAAGACCCCGTAAAATATGTACGGATCAATTGATTCAAATTCGTTTCAAATGAGACATATTGCAGTAATATACGCAAATACAAGCGTTAAAATGCCAATACGAGAGGAATATATGAGACATATTGCAGTTAAATACGCAAATACAAGCGTTAAAATGCCAATACCAGAGTAATATATTTCTTAGCGTATTGCACTAAAAAGTTATAGGACTCCATAAAATATGTTCAGATGTTGATACAAATTCGTTTGAAATGAGACATATTGCAGTAATATACGCAAATACAAGCGTTAAAATGCCAATACCAGAGTAATATATTTCCTAGCGTATTGCACCAAAGAGTTATAGGACCCCGTAAAATATGTACGGATCAATTGATTCAAATTCGTTTCAAATGAGACATATTGCAGTAATATACGCAAATACAAGCGTTAAAATGCCAATACCAGAGTAATATATTTCTTAGCGTATTGCACTAAAAAGTTATAGGACTCCATAAAATATGTTCAGATGTTGATACAAATTCGTTTGAAATGAGACATATTGCAGTAATATACGCAAATACAAGCGTTAAAATGCCAATACCAGAGTAATATATTTCCTAGCGTATTGCACCAAAAAGTTATAGGCCACCATTAAATATGTTCAGATATTGATTCAAATTCGTATCAAATGAGACATACTGCAGTAATATACGCAAATACAAGCGTTAAAATGCCAATACTAGAGTAATATATTTCTTAGCGTCTTGCACTAAAAAGTTATAGGACTCCATAAAACATGTTCAGATGTTGATACATATTCGTTTCAAATGAGACATATTGCAGTAATATACGCAAATACAAGCGTTAAAATGCCAATACGAGAGGAATATATGAGACATATTGCTGTTATATACGCAAATACTAGCGTTAAAATGCCAATACCAGAGTAATATATTTCTTAGCGTATTGCACTAAAAAGTTATAGGACTCCATAAAATATGTTCAGATGTTGAAACAAATTCGTTTGAAATGAGACATATTGCAGTAATATACGCAAATACAAGCGTTAAAATGCCAATACGAGAGGAATATATGAGACATATTGCTGTTATATACGCAAATACTAGCGTTAAAATGCCAATACCAGAGTAATATATTTCTTAGCGTATTGCACTAAAAAGTTATAGGACTCCATAAAATATGTTCAGATGTTGATACAAATTCGTTTGAAATGAGACATATTGCATTAATATACGCAAATACAAGCGTTAAAATGCCAATACCAGAGTAATATATTTCCTAGCGTATTGCACCAAAAAGTTATAAGCCAACATTAAAAATGTTCAGATATTGATTCAAATTCGTTTCAAATGAGACATATAGCAGTAATATACGCAAATACAAGCGTTAAAATGCCAATACGAGAGGAATATATGAGATATATTGCAGTTAAATACGCAAATACAAGCGTTAAATTGCCAATACTAGAGTAATATATTTCTTAGCGTATTGCACTAAAAAGTTATAGGACTCCATAAAATATGTTCAGATGTTGATACAAATTCGTTTGAAATGAGACATATTGCAATAATATAGGCAAATACAAGCGTTAAAATGCCAATACCAGAGTAATATATTTCCTAGCGTATTGCACCAAAAAGTTATAGGACCCCGTAAAATATGTACGGATCATTGATTCAAATTCGTTTCAAATGAGACATATTGCAGTAATATACGCAAATACAAGCGTTAATATGCCAATACGAGAGGAATATATGAGACATATTGCAGTTAAATACGCAAATACAAGCGTTAAAATGCCAATACCAGAGTAATATATTTCTTAGCGTATTGCACTAAAAAGTTATAGGACTCCATAAAATATGTTCAGATGTTGATACAAATTCGTTTGAAATGAGACATATTGCATTAATATACGCAAATACAAGCGTTAAAATGCCAATACCAGAGTAATATATTTCCTAGCGTATTGCACCAAAAAGTTATAGGACCCCGTAAAATATGTACGGATCAATTGATTCAAATTCGTTTCAAATGAGACATATTGCAGTAATATACGCAAATACAAGCGTTAAAATGCCAATACGAGAGGAATATATGAGACATATTGCAGTTAAATACGCAAATACAAGCGTTAAAATGCCAATACCAGAGTAATATATTTCTTAGCGTATTGCACTTAAAAGTTATAGGACTCCATAAAATATGTTCAGATGTTGATACAAATTCGTTTGAAATGAGACATATTGCACTAATATAGGCAAATACAAGCGTTAAAATGCCAATACCAGGGTAATATATTTCCTAGCGTATTGCACCAAAAAGTTATAGGACCCCGTAAAATATGTACGGATCAATTGATTCAAATTCGTTTCAAATGAGACATACTGCAGTAATATACGCAAATACAAGCGTTAAAATGCCAATACGAGAGGAATATATGAGACATATTGCAGTTAAATAAGCAAATACAAGCGTTAAAATGCCAATACCAGAGTAATATATTTCTTAGCGTATTGCACTACAAAGTTATAGGACTCCATAAAATATGTTCAGATGTTGATACAAATTCGATTGAAATGAGACATATTGCACTAATATAGGCAAATACAAGCGTTACAATGCCAATACCAGAGTAATATATTTCCTAGCGTATTGCACCAAAAAGTTATAGGACCCCGTAAAATATGTACGGATCAATTGATTCAAATTCGTTTCAGATGAGACATATTGCAGTAATATACGCAAATACAAGCGTTAAAATGCCAATACGAGAGGAATATATGAGACATATTGCAGTTAAATACGCAAATACAAGCGTTAAAATGCCAATACCAGAGTAATATATTTCTTAGCGTATTGCACTTAAAAGTTATAGGACTCCATAAAATATGTTCAGATGTTGATACAAATTCGTTTGAAATGAGACATATTGCACTAATATAGGCAAATACAAGCGTTAAAATGCCAATACCAGAGTAATATATTTCCTAGCGTATTGCACCAAAAAGTTATAGGCCACCATTAAAAATGTTCAGATATTGATTCAAATTCGTTTCAAATGAGACATATTGCAGTGATATACGCAAATACAAGCGTTATAATGCCAATACGAGAGGAATATATGAGACATATTGCAGTTAAATACGCAAATACAAGCGTTAAAATGCCAATACCAGAGTAATATATTTCTTAGCGTATTGCACTAAAAAGTTATGGGACTCCATAAAATATGTTCAGATGTTGATACAAATTCGTTTGAAATGAGACATATTGCACTAATATAGGCAAATACAAGCGTTAAAATGCCAATACCAGAGTAATATATTTCCTAGCGTATTGCACCAAAAAGTTATAGGACCCCGTAAAATATGTACGGATCATTGATTCAAATTCGTTTCAAATGAGACATATTGCAGTAATATACGCAAATACAAGCGTAAAAAGGCCAATACCAGAGTAATATATTTCTTAGCGTATTGTACTTATAAGTTGTAGTTCACCATTAAAAATGTTCAGATGTTGATACAAATTCGTTTCAAATGAAACATATTGCAGTAATATACGCAAATACAAGCGTTAAAATGCTAATACCAGAGTAATATATTTCTTAGCGTATTGTATTTATAAGTTCTAGTTCACCATTAAAAATGTTCAGATATTGATTCAAATTCGTTTCAAATGAGACATTTAGCAGTAATATACGCAAATACAAGCGTTAAAATGCCAATACGAGAGGAATATATGAGACATATTGCAGTTATATAAGCAAATACAAGCGTTAAAATGCCAATACCAGAGTAATATATTTCTTAGCATATTGCACTGAAAAGTTATAGGACTCCATAAAATATATTCAGATGTTGATACAAATTCGTTTGAAATGAGACATATTGCATTAATATACGCAACTACAAGCGTTAAAATGCCAATACCAGAGTAATATATTTCCAAGCGTATTGCACCAAAAAGTTATAGGCCACCATTAAAAATGTTCAGATATTGATTCAAATTCGTTTCAAATGAGACATATAGCAGTAATATACGCAAATACAAGCGTTAAAATGCCAATACGAGAGGAATATATGAGACATATTGCAGTTAAATACGCAAATACAAGCGTTAAAATGCCAATACCAGAGTAATATATTTCTTAGCGTATTGCACTAAAAAGTTATAGGACTCCATAAAATATGTTCAGATGTTGATACAAATTTGTTTGAAATGAGACATATTGCACTAATATAGGCAAATACAAGCGTTAAAATGCCAATACCAGAGTAATATATTTCCTAGCGTATTGCACCAAAAAGTTATAAGACCCCGTAAAATATGTACGGATCAATTGATTCAAATTCGTTTCAAATGAGACATATTGCAGTAATATACGCAAATACAAGCGTTAAAATGCCAATACGAGAGGAATATATGAGACATATTGCAGTTAAATACGCAAATACAAGCGTTAAAATGCCAATACCAGAGTAATATATTTCTTAGCGTATTGCACTAAAAAGTTATAGGACTCCATAAAATATGTTCAGATGTTGATACAAATTCGTTTGAAATGAGACATATTGCAGTAATATACGCAAATACAAGCGTTAAAATGCCAATACCAGAGTAATATATTTCCTAGCGTATTGCACCAAAGAGTTATAGGACCCCGTAAAATATGTACGGATCAATTGATTCAAATTCGTTTCAAATGAGACATATTGCAGTAATATACGCAAATACAAGCGTTAATATGCCAATACGAGAGGAATATATGAGACATATTGCAGTAATATACGCAAATACAAGCGTTAAAATGCCAATACCAGAGTAATATATTTCTTAGCGTATTGTACTTATAAGTTATAGTTCACCATTAAAAATGTTCAGATGTTGATACAAATTCGTTTCAAATGAGACATATTGCAGTAATATACGCAAATACAAGCGTTAAAATGCCAATACCAGAGTAATATATTTCTTAGCGTATTGCACTAAAAAGTTATAGGACTCCATAAAATATGTTCAGATGTTGATACAAATTCGTTTGAAATGAGACATATTGCAGTAATATACGCAAATACAAGCGTTAAAATGCCAATACCAGAGTAATATATTTCCTAGCGTATTGCACCAAAAAGTTATAGGCCACCATTAAATATGTTCAGATATTGATTCAAATTCGTTTCAAATGAGACATACTGCAGTAATATACGCAAATACAAGCGTTAAAATGCCAATACTAGAGTAATATATTTCTTAGCGTCTTGCACTAAAAAGTTATAGGACTCCATAAAACATGTTCAGATGTTGATACATATTCGTTTCAAATGAGACATATTGCAGTAATATACGCAAATACAAGCGTTAAAATGCCAATACGAGAGGAATATATGAGACATATTGCTGTTATATACGCAAATACTAGCGTTAAAATGCCAATACCAGAGTAATATATTTCTTAGCGTATTGCACTAAAAAGTTATAGGACTCCATAAAATATGTTCAGATGTTGAAACAAATTCGTTTGAAATGAGACATATTGCAGTAATATACGCAAATACAAGCGTTAAAATGCCAATACGAGAGGAATATATGAGACATATTGCTGTTATATACGCAAATACTAGCGTTAAAATGCCAATACCAGAGTAATATATTTCTTAGCGTATTGCACTAAAAAGTTATAGGACTCCATAAAATATGTTCAGATGTTGATACAAATTCGTTTGAAATGAGACATATTGCATTAATATACGCAAATACAAGCGTTAAAATGCCAATACCAGAGTAATATATTTCCTAGCGTATTGCACCAAAAAGTTATAAGCCACCATTAAAAATGTTCAGATATTGATTCAAATTCGTTTCAAATGAGACATATAGCAGTAATATACGCAAATACAAGCGTTAAAATGCCAATACGAGAGGAATATATGAGATATATTGCAGTTAAATACGCAAATACAAGCGTTAAATTGCCAATACTAGAGTAATATATTTCTTAGCGTATTGCACTAAAAAGTTATAGGACTCCATAAAATATGTTCAGATGTTGATACAAATTCGTTTGAAATGAGACATATTGCAATAATATAGGCAAATACAAGCGTTAAAATGCCAATACCAGAGTAATATATTTCCTAGCGTATTGCACCAAAAAGTTATAGGACCCCGTAAAATATGTACGGATCATTGATTCAAATTCGTTTCAAATGAGACATATTGCAGTAATATACGCAAATACAAGCGTTAATATGCCAATACGAGAGGAATATATGAGACATATTGCAGTTAAATACGCAAATACAAGCGTTAAAATGCCAATACCAGAGTAATATATTTCTTAGCGTATTGCACTAAAAAGTTATAGGACTCCATAAAATATGTTCAGATGTTGATACAAATTCGTTTGAAATGAGACATATTGCATTAATATACGCAAATACAAGCGTTAAAATGCCAATACCAGAGTAATATATTTCCTAGCGTATTGCACCAAAAAGTTATAGGACCCCGTAAAATATGTACGGATCAATTGATTCAAATTCGTTTCAAATGAGACATATTGCAGTAATATACGCAAATACAAGCGTTAAAATGCCAATACGAGAGGAATATATGAGACATATTGCAGTTAAATACGCAAATACAAGCGTTAAAATGCCAATACCAGAGTAATATATTTCTTAGCGTATTGCACTTAAAAGTTATAGGACTCCATAAAATATGTTCAGATGTTGATACAAATTCGTTTGAAATGAGACATATTGCACTAATATAGGCAAATACAAGCGTTAAAATGCCAATACCAGAGTAATATATTTCCTAGCGTATTGCACCAAAAAGTTATAGGACCCCGTAAAATATGTACGGATCAATTGATTCAAATTCGTTTCAAATGAGACATACTGCAGTAATATACGCAAATACAAGCGTTAAAATGCCAATACGAGAGGAATATATGAGACATATTGCAGTTAAATAAGCAAATACAAGCGTTAAAATGCCAATACCAGAGTAATATATTTCTTAGCGTATTGCACTACAAAGTTATAGGACTCCATAAAATATGTTCAGATGTTGATACAAATTCGATTGAAATGAGACATATTGCACTAATATAGGCAAATACAAGCGTTAAAATGCCAATACCAGAGTAATATATTTCCTAGCGTATTGCACCAAAAAGTTATAACACCCCGTAAAATATGTACGGATCAATTGATTCAAATTCGTTTCAGATGAGACATATTGCAGTAATATACGCAAATACAAGCGTTAAAATGCCAATACGAGAGGAATATATGAGACATATTGCAGTTAAATACGCAAATACAAGCGTTAAAATGCCAATACCAGAGTAATATATTTCTTAGCGTATTGCACTTAAAAGTTATAGGACTCCATAAAATATGTTCAGATGTTGATACAAATTCGTTTGAAATGAGACATATTGCACTAATATAGGCAAATACAAGCGTTAAAATGCCAATACCAGAGTAATATATTTCCTAGCGTATTGCACCAAAAAGTTATAGGCCACCATTAAAAATGTTCAGATATTGATTCAAATTCGTTTCAAATGAGACATATTGCAGTGATATACGCAAATACAAGCGTTATAATGCCAATACGAGAGGAATATATGAGACATATTGCAGTTAAATACGCAAATACAAGCGTTAAAATGCCAATACCAGAGTAATATATTTCTTAGCGTATTGCACTAAAAAGTTATGGGACTCCATAAAATATGTTCAGATGTTGATACAAATTCGTTTGAAATGAGACATATTGCACTAATATAGGCAAATACAAGCGTTAAAATGCCAATACCAGAGTAATATATTTCCTAGCGTATTGCACCAAAAAGTTATAGGACCCCGTAAAATATGTACGGATCATTGATTCAAATTCGTTTCAAATGAGACATATTGCAGTAATATACGCAAATACAAGCGTAAAAAGGCCAATACCAGAGTAATATATTTCTTAGCGTATTGTACTTATAAGTTATAGTTCACCATTAAAAATGTTCAGATGTTGATACAAATTCGTTTCAAATGAAACATATTGCAGTAATATACGCAAATACAAGCGTTAAAATGCTAATACCAGAGTAATATATTTCTTAGCGTATTGTATTTATAAGTTATAGTTCACCATTAAAAATGTTCAGATATTGATTCAAATTCGTTTCAAATGAGACATTTAGCAGTAATATACGCAAATACAAGCGTTAAAATGCCAATACGAGAGGAATATATGAGACATATTGCAGTTATATAAGCAAATACAAGCGTTAAAATGCCAATACCAGAGTAATATATTTCTTAGCATATTGCACTGAAAAGTTATAGGACTCCATAAAATATATTCAGATGTTGATACAAATTCGTTTGAAATGAGACATATTGCATTAATATACGCAACTACAAGCGTTAAAATGCCAATACCAGAGTAATATATTTCCAAGCGTATTGCACCAAAAAGTTATAGGCCACCATTAAAAATGTTCAGATATTGATTCAAATTCGTTTCAAATGAGACATATAGCAGTAATATACGCAAATACAAGCGTTAAAATGCCAATACGAGAAGAATATATGAGACATATTGCAGTTAAATACGCAAATACAAGCGTTAAAATGCCAATACCAGAGTAATATATTTCTTAGCGTATTGCACTAAAAAGTTATAGGACTCCATAAAATATGTTCAGATGTTGATACAAATTCGTTTGAAATGAGACATATTGCAGTAATATACGCAAATACAAGCGTTAAAATGCCAATACCAGAGTAATATATTTCCTAGCGTATTGCACCAAAGAGTTATAGGACCCCGTAAAATATGTACGGATCAATTGATTCAAATTCGTTTCAAATGAGACATATTGCAGTAATATACGCAAATACAAGCGTTAATATGCCAATACGAGAGGAATATATGAGACATATTGCAGTAATATACGCAAATACAAGCGTTAAAATGCCAATACCAGAGTAATATATTTCTTAGCGTATTGTACTTATAAGTTATAGTTCACCATTAAAAATGTTCAGATGTTGATACAAATTCGTTTCAAATGAGACATATTGCAGTAATATACGCAAATACAAGCGTTAAAATGCCAATACCAGAGTAATATATTTCTTAGCGTATTGCACTAAAAAGTTATAGGACTCCATAAAATATGTTCAGATGTTGATACAAATTCGTTTCAAATGAGACATATTGCAGTAATATACGCAAATACAAGCGTTAAAATGCCAATACCAGAGTAATATATTTCCTAGCGTATTGCACCAAAAAGTTATAGGCCACCATTAAATATGTTCAGATATTGATTCAAATTCGTTTCAAATGAGACATACTGCAGTAATATACGCAAATACAAGCGTTAAAATGCCAATACTAGAGTAATATATTTCTTAGCGTCTTGCACTAAAAAGTTATAGGACTCCATAAAACATGTTCAGATGTTGATACATATTCGTTTCAAATGAGACATATTGCAGTAATATACGCAAATACAAGCGTTAAAATGCCAATACGAGAGGAATATATGAGACATATTGCTGTTATATACGCAAATACTAGCGTTAAAATGCCAATACCAGAGTAATATATTTCTTAGCGTATTGCACTAAAAAGTTATAGGACTCCATAAAATATGTTCAGATGTTGAAACAAATTCGTTTGAAATGAGACATATTGCAGTAATATACGCAAATACAAGCGTTAAAATGCCAATACGAGAGGAATATATGAGATATATTGCTGTTATATACGCAAATACTAGCGTTAAAATGCCAATACCAGAGTAATATATTTCTTAGCGTATTGCACTAAAAAGTTATAGGACTCCATAAAATATGTTCAGATGTTGATACAAATTCGTTTGAAATGAGACATATTGCATTAATATACGCAAATACAAGCGTTAAAATGCCAATACCAGAGTAATATATTTCCTAGCGTATTGCACCAAAAAGTTATAAGCCACCATTAAAAATGTTCAGATATTGATTCAAATTCGTTTCAAATGAGACATATAGCAGTAATATACGCAAATACAAGCGTTAAAATGCCAATACGAGAGGAATGTATGAGATATATTGCAGTTAAATACGCAAATACAAGCGTTAAATTGCCAATACTAGAGTAATATATTTCTTAGCGTATTGCACTAAAAAGTTATAGGACTCCATAAAATATGTTCAGATGTTGATACAAATTCGTTTGAAATGAGACATATTGCAATAATATAGGCAAATACAAGCGTTAAAATGCCAATACCAGAGTAATATATTTCCTAGCGTATTGCACCAAAAAGTTATAGGACCCCGTAAAATATGTACGGATCAATTGATTCAAATTCGTTTCAAATGAGACATACTGCAGTAATATACGCAAATACAAGCGTTAAAATGCCAATACGAGAGGAATATATGAGACATATTGCAGTTAAATACGCAAATACAAGCGTTAAAATGCCAATACCAGAGTAATATATTTCTTAGCGTATTGCACTACAAAGTTATAGGACTCCATAAAATATGTTCAGATGTTGATACAAATTCGTTTGAAATGAGACATATTACACTAATATAGGCAAATACAAGCGTTAAAATGCCAATACCAGAGTAATATATTTCCTAGCGTATTGCACCAAAAAGTTATAGGACCCCGTAAAATATGTACGGATCATTGATTCAAATTCGTTTCAAATGAGACATATTGCAGTAATATACGCAAATACAAGCGTTAAAATGCCAATACGAGAGGAATATATGAGACATATTGCAGTTAAATACGCAAATACAAGCGTTAAAATGCCAATACCAGAGTAATATATTTCTTAGCGTATTGCACTAAAAAGTTATAGGACTCCATAAAATATGTTCAGATGTTGATACAAATTCGTTTGAAATGAGACATATTGCAATAATATAGGCAAATACAAGCGTTAAAATGCCAATACCAGAGTAATATATTTCCTAGCGTATTGCACCAAAAAGTTATAGGACCCCGTAAAATATGTACGGATCATTGATTCAAATTCGTTTCAAATGAGACATATTGCAGTAATATACGCAAATACAAGCGTTAATATGCCAATACGAGAGGAATATATGAGACATATTGCAGTTAAATACGCAAATACAAGCGTTAAAATGCCAATACCAGAGTAATATATTTCTTAGCGTATTGCACTAAAAAGTTATAGGACTCCATAAAATATGTTCAGATGTTGATACAAATTCGTTTGAAATGAGACATATTGCATTAATATACGCAAATACAAGCGTTAAAATGCCAATACCAGAGTAATAATATATTTCCTAGCGTATTGCACCAAAAAGTTATAGTCCACCATTAAAAATGTTCAGATATTGTTTCAAATTCGTTTCAAATGAGACATATAGCAGTAATATACGCAAATACAAGCGTTAAAATGCCAATACCAGAGTAATATATTTCCTAGCGTATTGCACCAAAAAGTTATAGGACCCCGTAAAATATGTACGGATCAATTGATTCAAATTCGTTTCAGATGAGACATATTGCAGTAATATACGCAAATACAAGCGTTAAAATGCCAATACGAGAGGAATATATGAGACATATTGCAGTTAAATACGCAAATACAAGCGTTAAAATGCCAATACCAGAGTAATATATTTCTTAGCGTATTGCACTTAAAAGTTATAGGACTCCATAAAATATGTTCAGATGTTGATACAAATTCGTTTGAAATGAGACATATTGCACTAATATAGGCAAATACAAGCGTTAAAATGCCAATACCAGAGTAATATATTTCCTAGCGTATTGCACCAAAAAGTTATAGGCCACCATTAAAAATGTTCAGATATTGATTCAAATTCGTTTCAAATGAGACATATTGCAGTGATATACGCAAATACAAGCGTTAAAATGCCAATACGAGAGGAATATATGAGACATATTGCAGTTAAATACGCAAATACAAGCGTTAAAATGCCAATACCAGAGTAATATATTTCTTAGCGTATTGCACTAAAAAGTTATGGGACTCCATAAAATATGTTCAGATGTTGATACAAATTCGTTTGAAATGAGACATATTGCACTAATATAGGCAAATACAAGCGTTAAAATGCCAATACCAGAGTAATATATTTCCTAGCGTATTGCACCAAAAAGTTATAGGACCCCGTAAAATATGTACAGATCATTGATTCAAATTCGTTTCAAATGAGACATATTGCAGTAATATACGCAAATACAAGCGTAAAAAGGCCAATACTGTTATATATAATAAAAGGCCAATACAAAAAAAATGCAAATACAAGCGTTAAAATGCCAATACGAGAGGAATATATGAGACATATTGCAGTTAAATACGCAAATACAAGCGTTAAAATGCCAATACCAGAGTAATATATTTCTTAGCGTATTGCACTAAAAAGTTATAGGACTCCATAAAATATGTTCAGATGTTGATACAAATTTGTTTGAAATGAGACATATTGCACTAATATAGGCAAATGCAAGCGTTAAAATGCCAATACCAGAGTAATATATTTCCTAGCGTATTGCACCAAAAAGTTATAAGACCCCGTAAAATATGTACGGATCAATTGATTCAAATTCGTTTCAAATGAGACATATTGCAGTAATATACGCAAATACAAGCGTTAAAATGCCAATACGAGAGGAATATATGAGACATATTGCAGTTAAATACGCAAATACAAGCGTTAAAATGCCAATACCAAAGTAATATATTTCTTAGCGTATTGCACTAAAAAGTTATAGGACTCCATAAAATATGTTCAGATGTTGATACAAATTCGTTTGAAATGAGACATATTGCATTAATATACGCAAATACAAGCGTTAAAATGCCAATACCAGAGTAATATATTTCCTAGCGTATTGCACCAAAAAGTTATAAGCCACCATTAAAAATGTTCAGATATTGATTCAAATTCGTTTCAAATGAGACATATAGCAGTAATATACGCAAATACAAGCGTTAAAATGCCAATACGAGAGGAATATATGAGATATATTACAGTTAAATACGCAAATACAAGCGTTAAATTGCCAATACTAGAGTAATATATTTCTTAGCGTATTGCACTAAAAAGTTATAGGACTCCATAAAATATGTTCAGATGTTGATACAAATTCGTTTGAAATGAGACATATTGCATTAATATACGCAAATACAAGCGTTAAAATGCCAATACCAGAGTAATATATTTCCTAGCGTATTGCACCAAAAAGTTATAGGACCCCGTAAAATATGTACGGATCAATTGATTCAAATTCGTTTCAAATGAGACATATTGCAGTAATATACGCAAATACAAGCGTTAAAATGCCAATACGAGATGAATATATGAGACATATTGCAGTTAAATACGCAAATACAAGCGTTAAAATGCCAATACCAGAGTAATATATTTCTTAGCGTATTGCACTAAAAAGTTATAGGACTCCATAAAATATGTTCAGATGTTGATACAAATTCGTTTGAAATGAGACATATTGCAATAATATAGGCAAATACAAGCGTTAAAATGCCAATACCAGAGTAATATATTTCCTAGCGTATTGCACCAAAAAGTTATAGGACCCCGTAAAATATGTACGGATCAATTGATTCAAATTCGTTTCAAATGAGACATATGCAGTAATATACGAGAATACAAGCGTTAAAATGCCAATACGAGAGGAATATATGAGACATATTGCAGTTAAATACGCAAATACAAAGCGTTAAATTGCCAATACCAGAGTAATATATTTCTTAGCGTATTGCACTAAAAAGTTATAGGACTCCATAAAATATGTTCAGATGTTGATACAAATTCGTTTGAAATGAGACATATTGCATTAATATACGCAAATACAAGCGTTAAAATGCCAATACCAGAGTAATATATTTCCTAGCGTATTGCACCAAAAAGTTTAGTCCACCATTAAAAAATGTTCAGATATTGTTTCAAATTCGTTTCAAATGAGACATATAGCAGTAATATACGCAAATACAAGCGTTAAAATGCCAATACGAGAGGAATATATGAGACATATTGCAGTTATATAAGCAAATACAAGCGTTAAAATGCCAATACCGGAGTAATATATTTCTTAGCGTATTGCACTAAAAAGTTATAGGACTCCATAAAATATGTTCAGATGTTGATACAAATTCGTTTGAAATGAGACATATTGCACTAATATAGGCAAATACAAGCGTTAAAATGCCAATACCAGAGTAATATATTTCCTAGCGTATTGCACCAAAAAGTTATAGGACCCCGTAAAATATGTACGGATCAATTGATTCAAATTCGTTTCAAATGAGACATATTGCAGTAATATACGCAAATACAAGCGTTAAAATGCCAATACGAGATGAATATATGAGACATATTGCAGTTAAATACGCAAATACAAGCGTATAAAATGCAAATACCAGAGTAATATATTTCTTAGCGTATTGCACTAAAAAGTTATAGGACTCCATAAAATATGTTCAGATGTTGATACAAATTCGTTTGAAATGAGACATATTGCAATAATATAGGCAAATACAAGCGTTAAAATGCCAATACCAGAGTAATATATTTCCTAGCGTATTGCACCAAAAAGTTATAGGACCCCGTAATATATGTACGGATCAATTGATTCAAATTCGTTCAAATGAGACCATATTGCAGTAATATACGAGAATACAAGGGGTAAAATGCCAATACGAGAGGAATATATGAGACATATTGCAGTTAAATACGCAAATACAAGCGTTAAATTGCCAATACCAGAGTAATATATTTCTTAGCGTATTGCACTAAAAAGTTATAGGACTCCATAAAATATGTTCAGATGTTGATACAAATTCGATTGAAATGAGACATATTGCACTAATATAGGCAAATACAAGCGTTAAAATGCCAATACCAGAGTAATATATTTCTTAGCGTATTGCACTAAAAAGTTATGGGACTCCATAAAATATGTTCAGATGTTGATACAAATTCGTTTGAAATGAGACATATTGCACTAATATAGGCAAATACAAGCGTTAAAATGCCAATACCAGAGTAATATATTTCCTAGCGTATTGCACCAAAAAGTTATAGGACCCCGTAAAATATGTACAGATCATTGTTTCAAATTCGTTTCAAATGAGACATATTGCAGTAATATACGCAAATACAAGCGTTAATATGCCAATACGAGAGGAATATATGAGACATTATTGCAGTTAATACGCAAATACAAGCGTTAAAATGCCAATACCAGAGTAATATATTTCTTAGCGTATTGCACTAAAAAGTTATAGGACTCCATAAAATATGTTCAGATGTTGATACAAATTCGTTTGAAATGAGACATATTGCAATAATATAGGCAAATACAAGCGTTAAAATGCCAATACCAGAGTAATATATTTCCTAGCGTATTGCACCAAAAAGTTATAGGACCCCGTAAAATATGTACGGATCATTGATTCAAATTCGTTTCAAATGAGACATATTGCAGTAATATACGCAAATACAAGCGTTAATATGCCAATACGAGAGGAATATATGAGACATATTGCAGTTAAATACGCAAATACAAGCGTTAAAATGCCAATACCAGAGTAATATATTTCTTAGCGTATTGCACTAAAAAGTTATAGGACTCCATAAAATATGTTCAGATGTTGATACAAAATTCGTTTGAAATGAGACATATTGCATTAATATACGCAAAAACAAGCGTTAAAATGCCAATACCAGAGTAATATATTTCCTAGCGTATTGCACCAAAAAGTTATAGTCCACCATTAAAAATGTTCAGATATTGTTTCAAATTCGTTTCAAATGAGACATATAGCAATAATATACGCAAATACAAGCGTTAAAATGCCAATACGAGAGGAATATATGAGACATATTGCAGTTATATAAGCAAATACAAGCGTTAAAATGCCAATACCAGAGTAATATATTTCTTAGCGTATTGCACTAAAAAGTTATAGGACTCCATAAAATATGTTCAGATGTTGATACAAATTCGATTGAAATGAGACATATTGCACTAATATAGGCAAATACAAGCGTTAAAATGCCAATACCAGAGTAATATATTTCCTAGCGTATTGCACCAAAAAGTTATAGGACCCCGTAAAATATGTACGGATCAATTGATCCAAATTCGTTTCAGATGAGACATATTGCAGTAATATACGCAAATACAAGCGTTAAAATGCCAATACGAGAGGAATATATGAGACATATTGCAGTTAAATACGCAAATACAAGCGTTAAAATGCCAATACCAGAGTAATATATTTCTTAGCGTATTGCACTTAAAAGTTATAGGACTCCATAAAATATGTTCAGATGTTGATACAAATTCGTTTGAAATGAGACATATTGCACTAATATACGCAAATACAAGCGTTAAAATGCCAATACCAGAGTAATATATTTCCTAGCGTATTGCACCAAAAAGTTATAGGCCACCATTAAAAATGTTCAGATATTGATTCAAATTCGTTTCAAATGAGACATACTGCAGTAATATACGCAAATACAAGCGTTAAAATGCCAATACTAGAGTAATATATTTCTTAGCGTCTTGCACTAAAAAGTTATAGGACTCCATAAAACATGTTCAGATGTTGATACATATTCGTTTCAAATGAGACATATTGCAGTAATATACGCAAATACAAGCGTTAAAATGCCAATACGAGAGGAATATATGAGACATATTGCTGTTATATACGCAAATACTAGCGTTAAAATGCCAATACCAGAGTAATATATTTCTTAGCGTATTGCACTAAAAAGTTATAGGACTCCATAAAATATGTTCAGATGTTGAAACAAATTCTTTTGAAATGAGACATATTGCAGTAATATACGCAAATACAAGCGTTAAAATGCCAATACGAGAGGAATATATGAGACATATTGCTGTTATATACGCAAATACTAGCGTTAAAATGCCAATACCAGAGTAATATATTTCTTAGCGTATTGCACTAAAAAGTTATAGGACTCCATAAAATATGTTCAGATGTTGATACAAATTCGTTTGAAATGAGACATATTGCATTAATATACGCAAATACAAGCGTTAAAATGCCAATACCAGAGTAATATATTTCCTAGCGTATTGCACCAAAAAGTTATAAGCCACCATTAAAAATGTTCAGATATTGATTCAAATTCGTTTCAAATGAGACATATAGCAGTAATATACGCAAATACAAGCGTTAAAATGCCAATACGAGAGGAATATATGAGATATATTACAGTTAAATACGCAAATACAAGCGTTAAATTGTCCAATACTAGAGTAATATATTTTCTTAGCGTATTGCACTAAAAAGTTATAGGACTCCATAAAATATGTTCAGATGTTGATACAAATTCGTTTGAAATGAGACATATTGCATTAATATACGCAAATACAAGCGTTAAAATGCCAATACCAGAGTAATATATTTCCTAGCGTATTGCACCAAAAAGTTATAGGACCCCGTAAAATATGTACGGATCAATTGATTCAAATTCGTTTCAAATGAGACATATTGCAGTAATATACGCAAATACAAGCGTTAAAATGCCAATACGAGATGAATATATGAGACATATTGCAGTTAAATACGCAAATACAAGCGTTAAAATGCCAATACCAGAGTAATATATTTCTTAGCGTATTGCACTAAAAAGTTATAGGACTCCATAAAATATGTTCAGATGTTGATACAAATTCGTTTGAAATGAGACATATTGCAATAATATAGGCAAATACAAGCGTTAAAATGCCAATACCAGAGTAATATATTTCCTAGCGTATTGCACCAAAAAGTTATAGGACCCCGTAAAATATGTACGGATCAATTGATTCAAATTCGTTTCAAATGAGACATATTGCAGTAATATACGAGAATACAAGCGTTAAAATGCCAATACGAGAGGAATATATGAGACATATTGCAGTTAAATACGCAAATACAAGCGTTAAATTGCCAATACCAGAGTAATATATTTCTTAGCGTATTGCACTAAAAAGTTATAGGACTCCATAAAATATGTTCAGATGTTGATACAAATTCGTTTGAAATGAGACATATTGCATTAATATACGCAAATACAAGCGTTAAAATGCCAATACCAGAGTAATATATTTCCTAGCGTATTGCACCAAAAAGTTTAGTCCACCATTAAAAATGTTCAGATATTGTTTCAAATTCGTTTCAAATGAGACATATAGCAGTAATATACGCAAATACAAGCGTTAAAATGCCAATACGAGAGGAATATATGAGACATATTGCAGTTATATAAGCAAATACAAGCGTTAAAATGCCAATACCGGAGTAATATATTTCTTAGCGTATTGCACTAAAAAGTTATAGGACTCCATAAAATATGTTCAGATGTTGATACAAATTCGTTTGAAATGAGACATATTGCACTAATATAGGCAAATACAAGCGTTAAAATGCCAATACCAGAGTAATATATTTCCTAGCGTATTGCACCAAAAAGTTATAGGACCCCGTAAAATATGTACGGATCAATTGATTCAAATTCGTTTCAAATGAGACATATTGCAGTAATATACGCAAATACAAGCGTTAAAATGCCAATACGAGATGAATATATGAGACATATTGCAGTTAAATACGCAAATACAAGCGTTAAAATGCAAATACCAGAGTAATATATTTCTTAGCGTATTGCACTAAAAAGTTATAGGACTCCATAAAATATGTTCAGATGTTGATACAAATTCGTTTGAAATGAGACATATTGCAATAATATAGGCAAATACAAGCGTTAAAATGCCAATACCAGAGTAATATATTTCCTAGCGTATTGCACCAAAAAGTTATAGGACCCCGTAATATATGTACGGATCAATTGATTCAAATTCGTTTCAAATGAGACATATTGCAGTAATATACGAGAATACAAGCGGTAAAATGCCAATACGAGAGGAATATATGAGACATATTGCAGTTAAATACGCAAATACAAGCGTTAAATTGCCAATACCAGAGTAATATATTTCTTAGCGTATTGCACTAAAAAGTTATAGGACTCCATAAAATATGTTCAGATGTTGATACAAATTCGATTGAAATGAGACATATTGCACTAATATAGGCAAATACAAGCGTTAAAATGCCAATACCAGAGTAATATATTTCTTAGCGTATTGCACTAAAAAGTTATGGGACTCCATAAAATATGTTCAGATGTTGATACAAATTCGTTTGAAATGAGACATATTGCACTAATATAGGCAAATACAAGCGTTAAAATGCCAATACCAGAGTAATATATTTCCTAGCGTATTGCACCAAAAAGTTATAGGACCCCGTAAAATATGTACAGATCATTGTTTCAAATTCGTTTCAAATGAGACATATTGCAGTAATATACGCAAATACAAGCGTTAATATGCCAATACGAGAGGAATATATGAGACATATTGCAGTTAAATACGCAAATACAAGCGTTAAAATGCCAATACCAGAGTAATATATTTCTTAGCGTATTGCACTAAAAAGTTATAGGACTCCATAAAATATGTTCAGATGTTGATACAAATTCGTTTGAAATGAGACATATTGCAATAATATAGGCAAATACAAGCGTTAAAATGCCAATACCAGAGTAATATATTTCCTAGCGTATTGCACCAAAAAGTTATAGGACCCCGTAAAATATGTACGGATCATTGATTCAAATTCGTTTCAAATGAGACATATTGCAGTAATATACGCAAATACAAGCGTTAATATGCCAATACGAGAGGAATATATGAGACATATTGCAGTTAAATACGCAAATACAAGCGTTAAAATGCCAATACCAGAGTAATATATTTCTTAGCGTATTGCACTAAAAAGTTATAGGACTCCATAAAATATGTTCAGATGTTGATACAAATTCGTTTGAAATGAGACATATTGCATTAATATACGCAAAAACAAGCGTTAAAATGCCAATACCAGAGTAATATATTTCCTAGCGTATTGCACCAAAAAGTTATAGTCCACCATTAAAAATGTTCAGATATTGTTTCAAATTCGTTTCAAAAGAGACATATAGCAATAATATACGCAAATACAAGCGTTAAAATGCCAATACGAGAGGAATATATGAGACATATTGCAGTTATATAAGCAAATACAAGCGTTAAAATGCCAATACCAGAGTAATATATTTCTTAGCGTATTGCACTAAAAAGTTATAGGACTCCATAAAATATGTTCAGATGTTGATACAAATTCGATTGAAATGAGACATATTGCACTAATATAGGCAAATACAAGCGTTAAAATGCCAATACCAGAGTAATATATTTCCTAGCGTATTGCACCAAAAAGTTATAGGACCCCGTAAAATATGTACGGATCAATTGATCCAAATTCGTTTCAGATGAGACATATTGCAGTAATATACGCAAATACAAGCGTTAAAATGCCAATACGAGAGGAATATATGAGACATATTGCAGTTAAATACGCAAATACAAGCGTTAAAATGCCAATACCAGAGTAATATATTTCTTAGCGTATTGCACTTAAAAGTTATAGGACTCCATAAAATATGTTCAGATGTTGATACAAATTCGTTTGAAATGAGACATATTGCACTAATATAGGCAAATACAAGCGTTAAAATGCCAATACCAGAGTAATATATTTCCTAGCGTATTGCACCAAAAAGTTATAGGCCACCATTAAAAATGTTCAGATATTGATTCAAATTCGTTTCAAATGAGACATATTGCAGTGATATACGCAAATACAAGCGTTAAAATGCCAATACGAGAGGAATATATGAGACATATTGCAGTTAAATACGCAAATACAAGCGTTAAAATGCCAATACCAGAGTAATATATTTCTTAGCGTATTGCACTAAAAAGTTATGGGACTCCATAAAATATGTTCAGATGTTGATACAAATTCGTTTGAAATGAGACATATTGCACTAATATAGGCAAATACAAGCGTTAAAATGCCAATACCAGAGTAATATATTTCCTAGCGTATTGCACCAAAAAGTTATAGGACCCCGTAAAATATGTACAGATCATTGATTCAAATTCGTTTCAAATGAGACATATTGCAGTAATATACGCAAATACAAGCGTAAAAAGGCCAATACTGTTATATATAATAAAAGGCCAATACAAAAAAAAGGCAAATACAAGCGTTAAAATGCCAATACGAGAGGAATATATGAGACATATTGCAGTTAAATACGCAAATACAAGCGTTAAAATGCCAATACCAGAGTAATATATTTCTTAGCGTATTGCACTTAAAAGTTATAGGACTCCATAAAATATGTTCAGATGTTGATACAAATTCGTTTGAAATGAGACATATTGCAGTAATATACGCAAATACAAGCGTTAAAATGCCAATACCAGAGTAATATATTTCCTAGCGTATTGCACCAAAGAGTTATAGGACCCCGTAAAATATGTACGGATCAATTGATTCAAATTCGTTTCAAATGAGACATATTGCAGTAATATACGCAAATACAAGCGTTAATATGCCAATACGAGAGGAATATATGAGACATATTGCAGTAATATACGCAAATACAAGCGTTAAAATGCCAATACCAGAGTAATATATTTCTTAGCGTATTGTACTTATAAGTTATAGTTCACCATTAAAAATGTTCAGATGTTGATACAAATTCGTTTCAAATGAGACATATTGCAGTAATATACGCAAATACAAGCGTTAAAATGCCAATACCAGAGTAATATATTTCTTAGCGTATTGCACTAAAAAGTTATAGGACTCCATAAAATATGTTCAGATGTTGATACAAATTCGTTTGAAATGAGACATATTGCAGTAATATACGCAAATACAAGCGTTAAAATGCCAATACCAGAGTAATATATTTCCTAGCGTATTGCACCAAAAAGTTATAGGCCACCATTAAATATATTCAGATATTGATTCAAATTCGTTTCAAATGAGACATACTGCAGTAATATACGCAAATACAAGCGTTAAAATGCCAATACTAGAGTAATATATTTCTTAGCGTCTTGCACTAAAAAGTTATAGGACTCCATAAAACATGTTCAGATGTTGATACATATTCGTTTCAAATGAGACATATTGCAGTAATATACGCAAATACAAGCGTTAAAATGCCAATACGAGAGGAATATATGAGACATATTGCTGTTATATACGCAAATACTAGCGTTTAAATGCCAATACCAGAGTAATATATTTCTTAGTGTATTGCACTAAAAAGTTATAGGACTCCATAAAATATGTTCAGATGTTGAAACAAATTCGTTTGAAATGAGACATATTGCAGTAATATACGCAAATACAAGCGTTAAAATGCCAATACGAGAGGAATATATGAGACATATTGCTGTTATATACGCAAATACTAGCGTTAAAATGCCAATACCAGAGTAATATATTTCTTAGCGTATTGCACTAAAAAGTTATAGGACTCCATAAAATATGTTCAGATGTTGATACAAATTCGTTTGAAATGAGACATATTGCAGTAATATACGCAAATACAAGCGTTAAAAGGCCAATACCAGAGTAATATATTTCCTAGCGTATTGCACCAAAAAGTTATAAGCCACCATTAAAAATGTTCAGATATTGATTCAAATTCGTTTCAAATGAGACATATAGCAGTAATATACGCAAATACAAGCGTTAAAATGCCAATACGAGAGGAATATATGAGATATATTGCAGTTAAATACGCAAATACAAGCGTTAAATTGCCAATACTAGAGTAATATATTTCTTAGCGTATTGCACTAAAAAGTTATAGGACTCCATAAAATATGTTCAGATGTTGATACAAATTCGTTTGAAATGAGACATATTGCATTAATATACGCAAATACAAGCGTTAAAATGCCAATACCAGAGTAATATATTTCCTAGCGTATTGCACCAAAAAGTTATAGGCCACCATTAAAAATGTTCAGATATTGATTCAAATTCGTTTCAAATGAGACATATAGCAGTAATATACGCAAATACAAGCGTTAAAATGCCAATACGAGAGGAATATATGAGACATATTGCAGTTAAATACGCAAATACAAGCGTTAAAATGCCAATACCAGAGTAATATATTTCTTAGCGTATTGCTCTAAAAAGTTATAGGACTCCATAAAATATGTTCAGATGTTGATACAAATTCGTTTGAAATGAGACATATTGCACTAATATAGGCAAATACAAGCGTTAAAATGCCAATACCAGAGTAATATATTTCCTAGCGTATTGCACCAAAAAGTTATAGGACCCCGTAAAATATGTACGGATCAATTGATTCAAATTCGTTTCAAATGAGACATATTGCAGTAATATACGAGAAAACAAGCGTTAAAATGCCAATACGAGAGGAATATATGAGACATATTGCAGTTAAATACGCAAATACAAGCGTTAAATTGCCAATACCAGAGTAATATATTTCTTAGCGTATTGCACTAAAAAGTTATAGGACTCCATAAAATATGTTCAGATGTTGATACAAATTCGTTTGAAATGAGACATATTGCATTAATATACGCAAATACAAGCGTTAAAATGCCAATACCAGAGTAATATATTTCCTAGCGTATTGCACCAAAAAGTTATAGTCCACCATTAAAAATGTTCAGATATTGTTTCAAATTCGTTTCAAATGAGACATATAGCAGTAATATACGCAAATACAAGCGTTAAAATGCCAATACGAGAGGAATATATGAGACATATTGCAGTTATATAAGCAAATACAAGCGTTAAAATGCCAATACCAGAGTAATATATTTCTTAGCGTATTGCACTAAAAAGTTATAGGACTCCATAAAATATGTTCAGATGTTGATACAAATTCGTTTGAAATGAGACATATTGCACTAATATAGGCAAATACAAGCGTTAAAATGCCAATACCAGAGTAATATATTTCCTAGCGTATTGCACCAAAAAGTTATAGGACCCCGTAAAATATGTACGGATCAATTGATTCAAATTCGTTTCAAATGAGACATATTGCAGTAATATACGCAAATACAAGCGTTAAAATGCCAATACGAGAGGAATATATGAGACATATTGCAGTAAAATACGAAAATACAAGCGTTAAAATGCCAATACCAGAGTAATATATTTCTTAGCGTATTGCACTTAAAAGTTATAGGACTCCATAAAATATGTTCAGATGTTGATACAAATTCGTTTGAAATTAGACATATTGCACTAATATAGGCAAATACAAGCGTTAAAATGCCAATACCAGAGTAATATATTTCCTAGCGTATTGCACCAAAATGTTATAGGACCCCGTAAAATATGTACGGATCAATTGATTCAAATTCGTTTCAAATGAGACATATTGCAGTAATATACGAGAAAACAAGCGTTAAAATGCCAATACGAGAGGAATATATGAGACATATTGCAGTTAAATACGCAAATACAAGCGTTAAATTGCCAATACCAGAGTAATATATTTCTTAGCGTATTGCACTAAAAAGTTATAGGACTCCATAAAATATGTTCAGATGTTGATACAACTTCGTTTAAAATGAGACATATTGCACTAATATAGGCAAACACAAGCGTTAAAATGCCAATACCAGAGTAATATAATTCCTAGCGTATTGCACCAAAAAGTTATAGGACCCCGTAAAATATGTACGGATCATTGATTCAAATTCGTTTCAAATGAGACATATTGCAGTAATATACGCAAATACAAGCGTTAAAATGCCAATACGAGAGGAATATATGAGACATATTGCAGTTAAATACGCAAATACAAGCGTTAAAATGCCAATACCAGAGTAATATATTTCTTAGCGTATTGCACTAAAAAGTTATAGGACTCCATAAAATATGTTCAGATGTTGATACAAATTCGTTTGAAATGAGACATATTGCAGTAATATACGCAAATACAAGCGTTAAAATGCCAATACCAGAGTAATATATTTCCTAGCGTATTGCACCAAAAAGTTATAGGACCCCGTAAAATATGTACGGATCAATTGATTCAAATTCGTTTCAAATGAGACATATTGCAGTAATATACGCAAATACAAGCGTTAAAATGCCAATACGAGAAGAATATATGAGACATATTGCAGTTAAATACGCAAATACAAGCGTTAAAATGCCAATACCAGAGTAATATATTTCTTAGCGTATTGCGCTTAAAAGTTATAGGACTCCATAAAATATGTTCAGATGTTGATACAAATTCGTTTGAAATGAGACATATTGCACTAATATAGGCAAATACAAGCGTTAAAATGCCAATACCAGAGTAATATATTTCCTAGCGTATTGCACCAAAAAGTTATAGTACCCCGTAAAATATGTACGGATCAATTGATTCAAATTCGTTTCAAATGAGACATATTGCAGTAATATACGCAAATACAAGCGTTAAAATGCCAATACGAGAGGAATATATGAGACATATTGCAGTTAAATACGCAAATACAAGCGTTAAAATGCCAATACCAGAGTAATATATTTCTTAACGTATTGCACTAAAAAGTTATAGGACTCCATAAAATATGTTCAGATGTTGATACAAATTCGTTTGAAATGAGACATATTGCACTAATATAGGCAAATACAAGCGTTAAAATGCCAATACCAGAGTAATATATTTCCTAGCGTATTGCACCAAAAAGTTATAGGACCCCGTAAAATATGTACGGATCAATTGATTCAAATTCGTTTCAAATGAGACATATTGCAGTAATATACGAGAATACAAGCGTTAAAATGCCAATACGAGAGGAATATATGAGACATATTGCAGTTAAATACGCAAATACAAGCGTTAAATTGCCAATACCAGAGTAATATATTTCTTAGCGTATTGCACTTAAAAGTTATAGGACTCCATAAAATATGTTCAGATGTTGATACAAATTCGTTTGAAATGAGACATATTGCATTAATATACGCAAATACAAGCGTTAAAATGCCAATAGCAGAGTAATATATTTCCTAGCGTATTGCACCAAAAAGTTATAGGACCCCGTAAAATATGTACGGATCAATTAATTCAAATTCGTTTCAAATGAGACATATTGCAGTAATATACGCAAATACAAGCGTTAATATGCCAATACGAGAGGAATATATGAGACATATTGCAGTAATATACGCAAATACAAGCGTTAAAATGCCAATACCAGAGTAATATATATAAGTTATAGTTCACCATTAAAAATGTTCAGATATTGATTCAAATTCGTTTCAAATGAGACATTTAGCAGTAATATACGCAAATACTAGCGTTAAAATGCCAATACGAGAGGAATATATGAGACATATTGCAGTTATATAAGCAAATACAAGCGTTAAAATGCCAATACCAGAGTAATATATTTCTTAGCGTATTGCACTAAAAAGTTATAGGACTCCATAAAATATGTTCAGATGTTGATACAAATTCGTTTGAAATGAGACATATTGCACTAATATAGGCAAATACGAGCGTTAAAATGCCAATACCAGAGTAATTTATTTCCTAGCGTATTGCACCAAAAAGTTATAGGACCCCGTAAAATATGTACGGATCAATTGATTCAAATTCGTTTCAAATGAGACATATTGCAGTAATATACGCAAATACAAGCGTTAATATGCCAATACGAGAGGAATATATGAGACATATTGCAGTTATATACGCAAATACAAGCGTTAAAATTCCAATACCAGAGTAATATATTTCTTAGCGTATTGCACTAAAAAGTTATAGGACCCAATAAAATATGTTCAGATGTTGATACAAATTCGTTTCAAATGAGACATATAGCAGTTTATACGCAAATACAAGCGTTAAAATGCAAATACGAGAGGAATATATGAGACATATTGCAGTTATATAAGCAAATACAAGCGTTAAAATGCCAACACCAGAGTAATATATTTTTTAGCGTATTGCACCAAAAAGTTATAGGCCACCATTAAAAATGTTCAGATATTGATTCAAATTCGTTTCAAATTAGACATATAGCAGTAATATACGCAAATACAAGCGTTAAAATGCCAATACGAGAGGAATATATGAGACATATTGCAGTTAAATACGCAAATACAAGCGTTAAAATGCCAATACCAGAGTAATATATTTCTTAGCGTATTGCACTAAAAAGTTATAGGACTCCATAAAATATGTTCAGATGTTGATACAAATTCGTTTGAAATGAGACATATTGCACTAATATAGGCAAATACAAGCGTTAAAATGCCAATACCAGAGTAATATATTTCCTAGCGTATTGCACCAAAAAGTTATAGGACCCCGTAAAATATGTACGGATCAATTGATTCAAATTCGTTTCAAATGAGACATATTGCAGTAATATACGAGAATACAAGCGTTCAAATGCCAATACGAGAGGAATATATGAGACATATTGCAGTTAAATACGCAAATACAAGCGTTAAATTGCCAATACCAGAGTAATATATTTCTTAGCGTATTGCACTAAAAAGTTCTAGGACTCCATAAAATATGTTCAGATGTTGATAAGTTATTTAGTTATTTAGTTATTTAGTTATTTGGTTATTTAGTTATTTAGTTATTTAGTTATTTAGTTATTTAGTTATTTAGTTATTTAGTTATTTAGTTATTTAGTTATTTAGTTATTTAGTTATTTAGTTATTTAGTTATTTAGTTATTTAGTTATTTAGTTATTTAGTTATTTAGTTATTTAGTTATTTAGTTATTTAGTTATTTAGTTATTTAGTTATTTAGTTATTTAGTTATTTAGTTATTTAGTTATTTAGTTATTTAGTTATTTAGTTATTTAGTTATTTAGTTATTTAGTTATTTAGTTATTTAGTTATTTAGTTATTTAGTTATTTAGTTATTTAGTTATTTAGTTATTTAGTTATTTAGTTATTTAGTTATTTAGTTATTTAGTTATTTAGTTATTTAGTTATTTAGTTATTTAGTTATTTAGTTATTTAGTTATTTAGTTATTTAGTTATTTAGTTATTTAGTTATTTAGTTATTTAGTTATTTAGTTATTTAGTTATTTAGTTATTTAGTTATTTAGTTATTTAGTTATTTAGTTATTTAGTTATTTAGTTATTTAGTTATTTAGTTATTTAGTTATTTAGTTATTTAGTTATTTAGTTATTTAGTTATTTAGTTATTTAGTTATTTAGTTATTTAGTTATTTAGTTATTTAGTTATTTAGTTATTTAGTTATTTAGTTATTTAGTTATTTAGTTATTTAGTTATTTAGTTATTTAGTTATTTAGTTATTTAGTTATTTAGTTATTTAGTTATTTAGTTATTTAGTTATTTAGTTATTTAGTTATTTAGTTATTTAGTTATTTAGTTATTTAGTTATTTAGTTATTTAGTTATTTAGTTATTTAGTTATTTAGTTATTTAGTTATTTAGTTATTTAGTTATTTAGTTATTTAGTTATTTAGTTATTTAGTTATTTAGTTATTTAGTTATTTAGTTATTTAGTTATTTAGTTATTTAGTTATTTAGTTATTTAGTTATTTAGTTATTTAGTTATTTAGTTATTTAGTTATTTAGTTATTTAGTTATTTAGTTATTTAGTTATTTAGTTATTTAGTTATTTAGTTATTTAGTTATTTAGTTATTTAGTTATTTAGTTATTTAGTTATTTAGTTATTTAGTTATTTAGTTATTTAGTTATTTAGTTATTTAGTTATTTAGTTATTTAGTTATTTAGTTATTTAGTTATTTAGTTATTTAGTTATTTAGTTATTTAGTTATTTAGTTATTTAGTTATTTAGTTATTTAGTTATTTAGTTATTTAGTTATTTAGTTATTTAGTTATTTAGTTATTTAGTTATTTAGTTATTTAGTTATTTAGTTATTTAGTTATTTAGTTATTTAGTTATTTAGTTATTTAGTTATTTAGTTATTTAGTTATTTAGTTATTTAGTTATTTAGTTATTTAGTTATTTAGTTATTTAGTTATTTAGTTATTTAGTTATTTAGTTATTTAGTTATTTAGTTATTTAGTTATTTAGTTATTTAGTTATTTAGTTATTTAGTTATTTAGTTATTTAGTTATTTAGTTATTTAGTTATTTAGTTATTTAGTTATTTAGTTATTTAGTTATTTAGTTATTTAGTTATTTAGTTATTTAGTTATTTAGTTATTTAGTTATTTAGTTATTTAGTTATTTAGTTATTTAGTTATTTAGTTATTTAGTTATTTAGTTATTTAGTTATTTAGTTATTTAGTTATTTAGTTATTTAGTTATTTAGTTATTTAGTTATTTAGTTATTTAGTTATTTAGTTATTTAGTTATTTAGTTATTTAGTTATTTAGTTATTTAGTTATTTAGTTATTTAGTTATTTAGTTATTTAGTTATTTAGTTATTTAGTTATTTAGTTATTTAGTTATTTAGTTATTTAGTTATTTAGTTATTTAGTTATTTAGTTATTTAGTTATTTAGTTATTTAGTTATTTAGTTATTTAGTTATTTAGTTATTTAGTTATTTAGTTATTTAGTTATTTAGTTATTTAGTTATTTAGTTATTTAGTTATTTAGTTATTTAGTTATTTAGTTATTTAGTTATTTAGTTATTTAGTTATTTAGTTATTTAGTTATTTAGTTATTTAGTTATTTAGTTATTTAGTTATTTAGTTATTTAGTTATTTAGTTATTTAGTTATTTAGTTATTTAGTTATTTAGTTATTTAGTTATTTAGTTATTTAGTTATTTAGTTATTTAGTTATTTAGTTATTTAGTTATTTAGTTATTTAGTTATTTAGTTATTTAGTTATTTAGTTATTTAGTTATTTAGTTATTTAGTTATTTAGTTATTTAGTTATTTAGTTATTTAGTTATTTAGTTATTTAGTTATTTAGTTATTTAGTTATTTAGTTATTTAGTTATTTAGTTATTTAGTTATTTAGTTATTTAGTTATTTAGTTATTTAGTTATTTAGTTATTTAGTTATTTAGTTATTTAGTTATTTAGTTATTTAGTTATTTAGTTATTTAGTTATTTAGTTATTTAGTTATTTAGTTATTTAGTTATTTAGTTATTTAGTTATTTAGTTATTTAGTTATTTAGTTATTTAGTTATTTAGTTATTTAGTTATTTAGTTATTTAGTTATTTAGTTATTTAGTTATTTAGTTATTTAGTTATTTAGTTATTTAGTTATTTAGTTATTTAGTTATTTAGTTATTTAGTTATTTAGTTATTTAGTTATTTAGTTATTTAGTTATTTAGTTATTTAGTTATTTAGTTATTTAGTTATTTAGTTATTTAGTTATTTAGTTATTTAGTTATTTAGTTATTTAGTTATTTAGTTATTTAGTTATTTAGTTATTTAGTTATTTAGTTATTTAGTTATTTAGTTATTTAGTTATTTAGTTATTTAGTTATTTAGTTATTTAGTTATTTAGTTATTTAGTTATTTAGTTATTTAGTTATTTAGTTATTTAGTTATTTAGTTATTTAGTTATTTAGTTATTTAGTTATTTAGTTATTTAGTTATTTAGTTATTTAGTTATTTAGTTATTTAGTTATTTAGTTATTTAGTTATTTAGTTATTTAGTTATTTAGTTATTTAGTTATTTAGTTGTTTAGTTTTTAGTTATTTAGTTATTTAGTTATTTAGTTATTTAGTTATTTAGTTATTTAGTTATTTAGTTATTTAGTTATTTAGTTATTTAGATTATTTAGTTATTTAGTTATTTAGTTATTTAGTTTTTTAGTTAGTTAGTTATTAGTATTAGTTATTTAGTTATTTAGTTATTTAGTTATTTAGTTATTTAGTTATTTAGTTATGTGTGT
>CALUEK010000262.1:0-92463 GCA_944039245.1 Nebria salina | reverse complement strand
ATAACTAAATAACTAAATAACTAAATAACTAAATAACTAAATAACTAAATAACTAAATAACTAAATAACTAAATAACTAAATAACTAAATAACTAAATAACTAAATAACTAAATAACTAAATAACTAAATAACTAAATAACTAAATAACTAAATAACTAAATAACTAAATAACTAAATAACTAAATAACTAAATAACTAAATAACTAAATAACTAAATAACTAAATAACTAAATAACTAAATAACTAAATAACTAAATAACTAAATAACTAAATAACTAAATAACTAAATAACTAAATAACTAAATAACTAAATAACTAAATAACTAAATAACTAAATAACTAAATAACTAAATAACTAAATAACTAAATAACTAAATAACTAAATAACTAAATAACTAAATAACTAAATAACTAAATAACTAAATAACTAAATAACTAAATAACTAAATAACTAAATAACTAAATAACTAAATAACTAAATAACTAAATAACTAAATAACTAAATAACTAAATAACTAAATAACTAAATAACTAAATAACTAAATAACTAAATAACTAAATAACTAAATAACTAAATAACTAAATAACTAAATAACTAAATAACTAAATAACTAAATAACTAAATAACTAAATAACTAAATAACTAAATAACTAAATAACTAAATAACTAAATAACTAAATAACTAAATAACTAAATAACTAAATAACTAAATAACTAAATAACTAAATAACTAAATAACTAAATAACTAAATAACTAAATAACTAAATAACTAAATAACTAAATAACTAAATAACTAAATAACTAAATAACTAAATAACTAAATAACTAAATAACTAAATAACTAAATAACTAAATAACTAAATAACTAAATAACTAAATAACTAAATAACTAAATAACTAAATAACTAAATAACTAAATAACTAAATAACTAAATAACTAAATAACTAAATAACTAAATAACTAAATAACTAAATAACTAAATAACTAAATAACTAAATAACTAAATAACTAAATAACTAAATAACTAAATAACTAAATAACTAAATAACTAAATAACTAAATAACTAAATAACTAAATAACTAAATAACTAAATAACTAAATAACTAAATAACTAAATAACTAAATAACTAAATAACTAAATAACTAAATAACTAAATAACTAAATAACTAAATAACTAAATAACTAAATAACTAAATAACTAAATAACTAAATAACTAAATAACTAAATAACTAAATAACTAAATAACTAAATAACTAAATAACTAAATAACTAAATAACTAAATAACTAAATAACTAAATAACTAAATAACTAAATAACTAAATAACTAAATAACTAAATAACTAAATAACTAAATAACTAAATAACTAAATAACTAAATAACTAAATAACTAAATAACTAAATAACTAAATAACTAAATAACTAAATAACTAAATAACTAAATAACTAAATAACTAAATAACTAAATAACTAAATAACTAAATAACTAAATAACTAAATAACTAAATAACTAAATAACTAAATAACTAAATAACTAAATAACTAAATAACTAAATAACTAAATAACTAAATAACTAAATAACTAAATAACTAAATAACTAAATAACTAAATAACTAAATAACTAAATAACTAAATAACTAAATAACTAAATAACTAAATAACTAAATAACTAAATAACTAAATAACTAAATAACTAAATAACTAAATAACTAAATAACTAAATAACTAAATAACTAAATAACTAAATAACTAAATAACTAAATAACTAAATAACTAAATAACTAAATAACTAAATAACTAAATAACTAAATAACTAAATAACTAAATAACTAAATAACTAAATAACTAAATAACTAAATAACTAAATAACTAAATAACTAAATAACTAAATAACTAAATAACTAAATAACTAAATAACTAAATAACTAAATAACTAAATAACTAAATAACTAAATAACTAAATAACTAAATAACTAAATAACTAAATAACTAAATAACTAAATAACTAAATAACTAAATAACTAAATAACTAAATAACTAAATAACTAAATAACTAAATAACTAAATAACTAAATAACTAAATAACTAAATAACTAAATAACTAAATAACTAAATAACTAAATAACTAAATAACTAAATAACTAAATAACTAAATAACTAAATAACTAAATAACTAAATAACTAAATAACTAAATAACTAAATAACTAAATAACTAAATAACTAAATAACTAAATAACTAAATAACTAAATAACTAAATAACTAAATAACTAAATAACTAAATAACTAAATAACTAAATAACTAAATAACTAAATAACTAAATAACTAAATAACTAAATAACTAAATAACTAAATAACTAAATAACTAAATAACTAAATAACTAAATAACTAAATAACTAAATAACTAAATAACTAAATAACTAAATAACTAAATAACTAAATAACTAAATAACTAAATAACTAAATAACTAAATAACTAAATAACTAAATAACTAAATAACTAAATAACTAAATAACTAAATAACTAAATAACTAAATAACTAAATAACTAAATAACTAAATAACTAAATAACTAAATAACTAAATAACTAAATAACTAAATAACTAAATAACTAAATAACTAAATAACTAAATAACTAAATAACTAAATAACTAAATAACTAAATAACTAAATAACTAAATAACTAAATAACTAAATAACTAAATAACTAAATAACTAAATAACTAAATAACTAAATAACTAAATAACTAAATAACTAAATAACTAAATAACTAAATAACTAAATAACTAAATAACTAAATAACTAAATAACTAAATAACTAAATAACTAAATAACTAAATAACTAAATAACTAAATAACTAAATAACTAAATAACTAAATAACTAAATAACTAAATAACTAAATAACTAAATAACTAAATAACTAAATAACTAAATAACTAAATAACTAAATAACTAAATAACTAAATAACTAAATAACTAAATAACTAAATAACTAAATAACTAAATAACTAAATAACTAAATAACTAAATAACTAAATAACTAAATAACTAAATAACTAAATAACTAAATAACTAAATAACTAAATAACTAAATAACTAAATAACTAAATAACTAAATAACTAAATAACTAAATAACTAAATAACTAAATAACTAAATAACTAAATAACTAAATAACTAAATAACTAAATAACTAAATAACTAAATAACTAAATAACTAAATAACTAAATAACTAAATAACTAAATAACTAAATAACTAAATAACTAAATAACTAAATAACTAAATAACTAAATAACTAAATAACTAAATAACTAAATAACTAAATAACTAAATAACTAAATAACTAAATAACTAAATAACTAAATAACTAAATAACTAAATAACTAAATAACTAAATAACTAAATAACTAAATAACTAAATAACTAAATAACTAAATAACTAAATAACTAAATAACTAAATAACTAAATAACTAAATAACTAAATAACTAAATAACTAAATAACTAAATAACTAAATAACTAAATAACTAAATAACTAAATAACTAAATAACTAAATAACTAAATAACTAAATAACTAAATAACTAAATAACTAAATAACTAAATAACTAAATAACTAAATAACTAAATAACTAAATAACTAAATAACTAAATAACTAAATAACTAAATAACTAAATAACTAAATAACTAAATAACTAAATAACTAAATAACTAAATAACTAAATAACTAAATAACTAAATAACTAAATAACTAAATAACTAAATAACTAAATAACTAAATAACTAAATAACTAAATAACTAAATAACTAAATAACTAAATAACTAAATAACTAAATAACTAAATAACTAAATAACTAAATAACTAAATAACTAAATAACTAAATAACTAAATAACTAAATAACTAAATAACTAAATAACTAAATAACTAAATAACTAAATAACTAAATAACTAAATAACTAAATAACTAAATAACTAAATAACTAAATAACTAAATAACTAAATAACTAAATAACTAAATAACTAAATAACTAAATAACTAAATAACTAAATAACTAAATAACTAAATAACTAAATAACTAAATAACTAAATAACTAAATAACTAAATAACTAAATAACTAAATAACTAAATAACTAAATAACTAAATAACTAAATAACTAAATAACTAAATAACTAAATAACTAAATAACTAAATAACTAAATAACTAAATAACTAAATAACTAAATAACTAAATAACTAAATAACTAAATAACTAAATAACTAAATAACTAAATAACTAAATAACTAAATAACTAAATAACTAAATAACTAAATAACTAAATAACTAAATAACTAAATAACTAAATAACTAAATAACTAAATAACTAAATAACTAAATAACTAAATAACTAAATAACTAAATAACTAAATAACTAAATAACTAAATAACTAAATAACTAAATAACTAAATAACTAAATAACTAAATAACTAAATAACTAAATAACTAAATAACTAAATAACTAAATAACTAAATAACTAAATAACTAAATAACTAAATAACTAAATAACTAAATAACTAAATAACTAATAATAAATAACTAAATAAATAACTATATAACTAAATAACTAAATAACTAAATAACTAAATAACTAAATAACTAAATAACTAAATAACTAAATAACTAAATAACTAAATAACTAAATAACTAAATAACTAAATAACTAAATAACTAAATAACTAAATAACTAAATAACTAAATAACTAAATAACTAAATAACTAAATAACTAAATAACTAAATAACTAAATAACTAAATAACTAAATAACTAAATAACTAAATAACTAAATAACTAAATAACTAAATAACTAAATAACTAAATAACTAAATAACTAAATAACTAAATAACTAAATAACTAAATAACTAAATAACTAAATAACTAAATAACTAAATAACTAAATAACTAAATAACTAAATAACTAAATAACTAAATAACTAAATAACTAAATAACTAAATAACTAAATAACTAAATAACTAAATAACTAAATAACTAAATAACTAAATAACTAAATAACTAAATAACTAAATAACTAAATAACTAAATAACTAAATAACTAAATAACTAAATAACTAAATAACTAAATAACTAAATAACTAAATAACTAAATAACTAAATAACTAAATAACTAAATAACTAAATAACTAAATAACTAAATAACTAAATAACTAAATAACTAAATAACTAAATAACTAAATAACTAAATAACTAAATAACTAAATAACTAAATAACTAAATAACTAAATAACTAAATAACTAAATAACTAAATAACTAAATAACTAAATAACTAAATAACTAAATAACTAAATAACTAAATAACTAAATAACTAAATAACTAAATAACTAAATAACTAAATAACTAAATAACTAAATAACTAAATAACTAAATAACTAAATAACTAAATAACTAAATAACTAAATAACTAAATAACTAAATAACTAAATAACTAAATAACTAAATAACTAAATAACTAAATAACTAAATAACTAAATAACTAAATAACTAAATAACTAAATAACTAAATAACTAAATAACTAAATAACTAAATAACTAAATAACTAAATAACTAAATAACTAAATAACTAAATAACTAAATAACTAAATAACTAAATAACTAAATAACTAAATAACTAAATAACTAAATAACTAAATAACTAAATAACTAAATAACTAAATAACTAAATAACTAAATAACTAAATAACTAAATAACTAAATAACTAAATAACTAAATAACTAAATAACTAAATAACTAAATAACTAAATAACTAAATAACTAAATAACTAAATAACTAAATAACTAAATAACTAAATAACTAAATAACTAAATAACTAAATAACTAAATAACTAAATAACTAAATAACTAAATAACTAAATAACTAAATAACTAAATAACTAAATAACTAAATAACTAAATAACTAAATAACTAAATAACTAAATAACTAAATAACTAAATAACTAAATAACTAAATAACTAAATAACTAAATAACTAAATAACTAAATAACTAAATAACTAAATAACTAAATAACTAAATAACTAAATAACTAAATAACTAAATAACTAAATAACTAAATAACTAAATAACTAAATAACTAAATAACTAAATAACTAAATAACTAAATAACTAAATAACTAAATAACTAAATAACTAAATAACTAAATAACTAAATAACTAAATAACTAAATAACTAAATAACTAAATAACTAAATAACTAAATAACTAAACTATAACTAAATAACTAAATAACTAAATAACTAAATAACTAAATAACTAAATAACTAAATAACTAAATAACTAAATAACTAAATAACTAAATAACTAAATAACTAAATAACTAAATAACTAAATAACTAAATAACTAAATAACTAATAACTAAATAACTAAATAACTAAATAACTAAATAACTAAATAACTAAATAACTAAATAACTAAATAACTAAATAACTAAATAACTAATAACTAAATAACTAAATAACTAAATAACTAAATAACTAAATAACTAAATAACTAAATAACTAAATAACTAAATAACTAAATAACTAAATAACTAAATAACTAAATAACTAAATAACTAAATAACTAAATAACTAAATAACTAAATAACTAAATAACTAAATAACTAAATAACTAAATAACTAAATAACTAAATAACTAAATAACTAAATAACTAAATAACTAAATAACTAAATAACTAAATAACTAAATAACTAAATAACTAAATAACTAAATAACTAAATAACTAAATAACTAAATAACTAATAACTAAATAACTAAATAACTAAATAACTAAATAACTAAATAACTAAATAACTAAATAACTAAATAACTAAATAACTAAATAACTAAATAACTAAATAACTAAATAACTAAATAACTAATAACTAAATAACTAAATAACTAAATAACTAAATAACTAAATAACTAAATAACTAAAACTAAATAACTAAATAACTAAATAACTAAATAACTAAATAACTAAATAACTAAATAACTAAATAACTAAATAACTAAATAACTAAATAACTAAATAACTAAATAACTAAATAACTAAATAACTAAATAACTAAATAACTAAATAACTAAATAACTAAATAACTAAATAACTAAATACTAAATAACTAAATAACTAAATAACTAAATAACTAAATAACTAAATAACTAAATAACTAAATAACTAAATAATAACTAAATAACTAAATAACTAAATAACTAAATAACTAAATAACTAAATAACTAATAACTAAATAACTAAATACTAAATAACTAAATAACTAAATAACTAAATAACTAAATAACTAAATAACTAAATAACTAAATAACTAAATAACTAAATAACTAAATAACTAAATAACTAAATAACTAAATAACTAAATAACTAAATAACTAAATAACTAAATAACTAAATAACTAAATAACTAAATAACTAAATAACTAAATAACTAAATAACTAAATACTAAATAACTAAATAACTAAATAACTAAATAACTAAATAACTAAATAACTAAATAACTAAATAACTAAATAACTAAAACTAATAACTAAATAACTAAATAACTAAATAACTAAATAACTAAATAACTAAATACTAAATAACTAAATAACTAAATAACTAAATAACTAAATAACTAAATAACTAAATAACTAAATAACTAAATAACTAAATAACTAAATAACTAAATAACTAAATAACTAAATAACTAAATAACTAAATAACTAAATAACTAAATAACTAAATAACTAAATAACTAAATAACTAAATAACTAAATAACTAAATAACTAAATAACTAAATAACTAAATAACTAAATAACTAAATAACTACATAACTAAATAACTAAATAACTAAATAACTAAATAACTAAATAACTAAATAACTAAATAACTAAATAACTAAATAACAAATAACTAAATAACTAAATAACTAAATAACTAAATAACTAAATAACTAAATAACTAAATAACTAAATAACTAAATAACTAAATAACTAAATAACTAAATAACTAAATAACTAAATACTAAATAACTAAATAACTAAATAACTAAATAACTAAATAACTAAATAACTAAATAACTAAATAACTAAATAACTAAATAACTAAATAACTAAATAACTAAATAACTAAACTAAATAACTAAATAACTAAATAACTAAATAACTAAATAACTAAATAACTAAATATAATAACTAAATAACTAAATAACTAAATAACTAAATAACTAATAACTAAATACTAAATAACTAAATAACTAAATAACTAAATAACTAAATAACTAAATACAAATAACTAAATAACTAAATAACTAAATAACTAAATAACTAAATAACTAAATAACTAAATAACTAAATAACTAAATAACTAAATAACTAAATAACTAAATAACTAAATACTAAATAACTAAATAACTAAATAACTAACTAAATAACTAATACTAATAACTAAATAACTAAATAACTAAATAACTAAATAACTAAATATAACTAAATAACTAAATAACTAAATAACTAAATAACTAAATAACTAAATAACTAAATAACTAATAACTAAATAACTAAATAACTAAATAACTAAACTAATAACTAAACTAACTAAATAACTAAATAACTAAATAACTAAATAACTAAATAACTAAATAACTAAATAACTAAATAACTAAATAACTAAATAACTAAATAACTAAATAACTAAATAACTAAATAACTAATAACTAAATAACTACATAACTAAATAACTAAATAACTAAATAACTAAATAACTAAATAACTAAATAACTAAATAACTAAATAACTAAATAACTAAATAACTAAATAACTAAATAACTAAATAACTAAATAACTAAATAACTAAATAACTAAATAACTAAATAACTAAATAACTAAATAACTAAATAACTAAATAACTAAATAACTAAATAACTAAATAACTAAATAACTAAATAACTAAATAACTAAATAACTAAATAACTAAATAACTAAATAACTAAATAACTAAATAACTAAATAACTAAATAACTAAATAACTAAATAACTAAATAACTAAATAACTAAATAACTAAATAACTAAATAACTAAATAACTAAATAACTAAATAACTAAATAACTAAATAACTAAATAACTAAATAACTAAATAACTAAATAACTAAATAACTAAATAACTAAATAACTAAATAACTAAATAACTAAATAACTAAATAACTAAATAACTAAATAACTAAATAACTAAATAACTAAATAACTAAATAACTAAATAACTAAATAACTAAATAACTAAATAACTAAATAACTAAATAACTAAATAACTAAATAACTAAATAACTAAATAACTAAATAACTAAATAACTAAATAACTAAATAACTAAATAACAAATAACTAAATAACTAAATAACTAAATAACTAAATCAACTAAATAACTAAATAACTAAATAACTAAATAACTAAATAACTAAATAACTAAATAACTAAATAACTAAATAACTAAATAACTAAATAACTAAATAACTAAATAACTAAATAACTAAATAACTAAATAACTAAATAACTAAATAACTAAATAACTAAATAACTAAATAACTAAATAACTAAATAACTAAATAACTAAATAACTAAATAACTAAATAACTAAATAACTAAATAACTAAATAACTAAATAACTAAATAACTAAATAACTAAATAACTAAATAACTAAATAACTAAATAACTAAATAACTAAATAACTAAATAACTAAATAACTAAATAACTAAATAACTAAATAACTAAATAACTAAATAACTAAATAACTAAATAACTAAATAACTAAATAACTAAATAACTAAATAACTAAATAACTAAATAACTAAATAACTAAATAACTAAATAACTAAATAACTAAATAACTAAATAACTAAATAACTAAATAACTAAATAACTAAATAACTAAATAACTAAATAACTAAATAACTAAATAACTAAATAACTAAATAACTAAATAACTAAATAACTAAATAACTAAATAACTAAATAACTAAATAACTAAATAACTAAATAACTAAATAACTAAATAACTAAATAACTAAATAACTAAATAACTAAATAACTAAATAACTAAATAACTAAATAACTAAATAACTAAATAACTAAATAACTAAATAACTAAATAACTAAATAACTAAATAACTAAATAACTAAATAACTAAATAACTAAATAACTAAATAACTAAATAACTAAATAACTAAATAACTAAATAACTAAATAACTAAATAACTAAATAACTAAATAACTAAATAACTAAATAACTAAATAACTAAATAACTAAATAACTAAATAACTAAATAACTAAATAACTAAATAACTAAATAACTAAATAACTAAATAACTAAATAACTAAATAACTAAATAACTAAATAACTAAATAACTAAATAACTAAATAACTAAATAACTAAATAACTAAATAACTAAATAACTAAATAACTAAATAACTAAATAACTAAATAACTAAATAACTAAATAACTAAATAACTAAATAACTAAATAACTAAATAACTAAATAACTAAATAACTAAATAACTAAATAACTAAATAACTAAATAACTAAATAACTAAATAACTAAATAACTAAATAACTAAATAACTAAATAACTAAATAACTAAATAACTAAATAACTAAATAACTAAATAACTAAATAACTAAATAACTAAATAACTAAATAACTAAATAACTAAATAACTAAATAACTAAATAACTAAATAACTAAATAACTAAATAACTAAATAACTAAATAACTAAATAACTAAATAACTAAATAACTAAATAACTAAATAACTAAATAACTAAATAACTAAATAACTAAATAACTAAATAACTAAATAACTAAATAACTAAATAACTAAATAACTAAATAACTAAATAACTAAATAACTAAATAACTAAATAACTAAATAACTAAATAACTAAATAACTAAATAACTAAATAACTAAATAACTAAATAACTAAATAACTAAATAACTAAATAACTAAATAACTAAATAACTAAATAACTAAATAACTAAATAACTAAATACTAAATAACTAAATAACTAAATAACTAAATAACTAAATAACTAAATAACTAAATAACTAAATAACTAAATAACTAAATAACTAAATAACTAAATAACTAAATAACTAAATAACTAAATAACTAAATAACTAAATAACTAAATAACTAAATAACTAAATAACTAAATAACTAAATAACTAAATAACTAAATAACTAAATAACTAAATAACTAAATAACTAAATAACTAAATAACTAAATAACTAAATAACTAAATAACTAAATAACTAAATAACTAAATAACTAAATAACTAAATAACTAAATAACTAAATAACTAAATAACTAAATAACTAAATAACTAAATAACTAAATAACTAAATAACTAAATAACTAAATAACTAAATAACTAAATAACTAAATAACTAAATAACTAAATAACTAAATAACTAAATAACTAAATAACTAAATAACTAAATAACTAAATAACTAAATAACTAAATAACTAAATAACTAAATAACTAAATAACTAAATAACTAAATAACTAAATAACTAAATAACTAAATAACTAAATAACTAAATAACTAAATAACTAAATAACTAAATAACTAAATAACTAAATAACTAAATAACTAAATAACTAAATAACTAAATAACTAAATAACTAAATAACTAAATAACTAAATAACTAAATAACTAAATAACTAAATAACTAAATAACTAAATAACTAAATAACTAAATAACTAAATAACTAAATAACTAAATAACTAAATAACTAAATAACTAAATAACTAAATAACTAAATAACTAAATAACTAAATAACTAAATAACTAAATAACTAAATAACTAAATAACTAAATAACTAAATAACTAAATAACTAAATAACTAAATAACTAAATAACTAAATAACTAAATAACTAAATAACTAAATAACTAAATAACTAAATAACTAAATAACTAAATAACTAAATAACTAAATAACTAAATAACTAAATAACTAAATAACTAAATAACTAAATAACTAAATAACTAAATAACTAAATAACTAAATAACTAAATAACTAAATAACTAAATAACTAAATAACTAAATAACTAAATAACTAAATAACTAAATAACTAAATAACTAAATAACTAAATAACTAAATAACTAAATAACTAAATAACTAAATAACTAAATAACTAAATAACTAAATAACTAAATAACTAAATAACTAAATAACTAAATAACTAAATAACTAAATAACTAAATAACTAAATAACTAAATAACTAAATAACTAAATAACTAAATAACTAAATAACTAAATAACTAAATAACTAAATAACTAAATAACTAAATAACTAAATAACTAAATAACTAAATAACTAAATAACTAAATAACTAAATAACTAAATAACTAAATAACTAAATAACTAAATAACTAAATAACTAAATAACTAAATAACTAAATAACTAAATAACTAAATAACTAAATAACTAAATAACTAAATAACTAAATAACTAAATAACTAAATAACTAAATAACTAAATAACTAAATAACTAAATAACTAAATAACTAAATAACTAAATAACTAAATAACTAAATAACTAAATAACTAAATAACTAAATAACTAAATAACTAAATAACTAAATAACTAAATAACTAAATAACTAAATAACTAAATAACTAAATAACTAAATAACTAAATAACTAAATAACTAAATAACTAAATAACTAAATAACTAAATAACTAAATAACTAAATAACTAAATAACTAAATAACTAAATAACTAAATAACTAAATAACTAAATAACTAAATAACTAAATAACTAAATAACTAAATAACTAAATAACTAAATAACTAAATAACTAAATAACTAAATAACTAAATAACTAAATAACTAAATAACTAAATAACTAAATAACTAAATAACTAAATAACTAAATAACTAAATAACTAAATAACTAAATAACTAAATAACTAAATAACTAAATAACTAAATAACTAAATAACTAAATAACTAAATAACTAAATAACTAAATAACTAAATAACTAAATAACTAAATAACTAAATAACTAAATAACTAAATAACTAAATAACTAAATAACTAAATAACTAAATAACTAAATAACTAAATAACTAAATAACTAAATAACTAAATAACTAAATAACTAAATAACTAAATAACTAAATAACTAAATAACTAAATAACTAAATAACTAAATAACTAAATAACTAAATAACTAAATAACTAAATAACTAAATAACTAAATAACTAAATAACTAAATAACTAAATAACTAAATAACTAAATAACTAAATAACTAAATAACTAAATAACTAAATAACTAAATAACTAAATAACTAAATAACTAAATAACTAAATAACTAAATAACTAAATAACTAAATAACTAAATAACTAAATAACTAAATAACTAAATAACTAAATAACTAAATAACTAAATAACTAAATAACTAAATAACTAAATAACTAAATAACTAAATAACTAAATAACTAAATAACTAAATAACTAAATAACTAAATAACTAAATAACTAAATAACTAAATAACTAAATAACTAAATAACTAAATAACTAAATAACTAAATAACTAAATAACTAAATAACTAAATAACTAAATAACTAAATAACTAAATAACTAAATAACTAAATAACTAAATAACTAAATAACTAAATAACTAAATAACTAAATAACTAAATAACTAAATAACTAAATAACTAAATAACTAAATAACTAAATAACTAAATAACTAAATAACTAAATAACTAAATAACTAAATAACTAAATAACTAAATAACTAAATAACTAAATAACTAAATAACTAAATAACTAAATAACTAAATAACTAAATAACTAAATAACTAAATAACTAAATAACTAAATAACTAAATAACTAAATAACTAAATAACTAAATAACTAAATAACTAAATAACTAAATAACTAAATAACTAAATAACTAAATAACTAAATAACTAAATAACTAAATAACTAAATAACTAAATAACTAAATAACTAAATAACTAAATAACTAAATAACTAAATAACTAAATAACTAAATAACTAAATAACTAAATAACTAAATAACTAAATAACTAAATAACTAAATAACTAAATAACTAAATAACTAAATAACTAAATAACTAAATAACTAAATAACTAAATAACTAAATAACTAAATAACTAAATAACTAAATAACTAAATAACTAAATAACTAAATAACTAAATAACTAAATAACTAAATAACTAAATAACTAAATAACTAAATAACTAAATAACTAAATAACTAAATAACTAAATAACTAAATAACTAAATAACTAAATAACTAAATAACTAAATAACTAAATAACTAAATAACTAAATAACTAAATAACTAAATAACTAAATAACTAAATAACTAAATAACTAAATAACTAAATAACTAAATAACTAAATAACTAAATAACTAAATAACTAAATAACTAAATAACTAAATAACTAAATAACTAAATAACTAAATAACTAAATAACTAAATAACTAAATAACTAAATAACTAAATAACTAAATAACTAAATAACTAAATAACTAAATAACTAAATAACTAAATAACTAAATAACTAAATAACTAAATAACTAAATAACTAAATAACTAAATAACTAAATAACTAAATAACTAAATAACTAAATAACTAAATAACTAAATAACTAAATAACTAAATAACTAAATAACTAAATAACTAAATAACTAAATAACTAAATAACTAAATAACTAAATAACTAAATAACTAAATAACTAAATAACTAAATAACTAAATAACTAAATAACTAAATAACTAAATAACTAAATAACTAAATAACTAAATAACTAAATAACTAAATAACTAAATAACTAAATAACTAAATAACTAAATAACTAAATAACTAAATAACTAAATAACTAAATAACTAAATAACTAAATAACTAAATAACTAAATAACTAAATAACTAAATAACTAAATAACTAAATAACTAAATAACTAAATAACTAAATAACTAAATAACTAAATAACTAAATAACTAAATAACTAAATAACTAAATAACTAAATAACTAAATAACTAAATAACTAAATAACTAAATAACTAAATAACTAAATAACTAAATAACTAAATAACTAAATAACTAAATAACTAAATAACTAAATAACTAAATAACTAAATAACTAAATAACTAAATAACTAAATAACTAAATAACTAAATAACTAAATAACTAAATAACTAAATAACTAAATAACTAAATAACTAAATAACTAAATAACTAAATAACTAAATAACTAAATAACTAAATAACTAAATAACTAAATAACTAAATAACTAAATAACTAAATAACTAAATAACTAAATAACTAAATAACTAAATAACTAAATAACTAAATAACTAAATAACTAAATAACTAAATAACTAAATAACTAAATAACTAAATAACTAAATAACTAAATAACTAAATAACTAAATAACTAAATAACTAAATAACTAAATAACTAAATAACTAAATAACTAAATAACTAAATAACTAAATAACTAAATAACTAAATAACTAAATAACTAAATAACTAAATAACTAAATAACTAAATAACTAAATAACTAAATAACTAAATAACTAAATAACTAAATAACTAAATAACTAAATAACTAAATAACTAAATAACTAAATAACTAAATAACTAAATAACTAAATAACTAAATAACTAAATAACTAAATAACTAAATAACTAAATAACTAAATAACTAAATAACTAAATAACTAAATAACTAAATAACTAAATAACTAAATAACTAAATAACTAAATAACTAAATAACTAAATAACTAAATAACTAAATAACTAAATAACTAAATAACTAAATAACTAAATAACTAAATAACTAAATAACTAAATAACTAAATAACTAAATAACTAAATAACTAAATAACTAAATAACTAAATAACTAAATAACTAAATAACTAAATAACTAAATAACTAAATAACTAAATAACTAAATAACTAAATAACTAAATAACTAAATAACTAAATAACTAAATAACTAAATAACTAAATAACTAAATAACTAAATAACTAAATAACTAAATAACTAAATAACTAAATAACTAAATAACTAAATAACTAAATAACTAAATAACTAAATAACTAAATAACTAAATAACTAAATAACTAAATAACTAAATAACTAAATAACTAAATAACTAAATAACTAAATAACTAAATAACTAAATAACTAAATAACTAAATAACTAAATAACTAAATAACTAAATAACTAAATAACTAAATAACTAAATAACTAAATAACTAAATAACTAAATAACTAAATAACTAAATAACTAAATAACTAAATAACTAAATAACTAAATAACTAAATAACTAAATAACTAAATAACTAAATAACTAAATAACTAAATAACTAAATAACTAAATAACTAAATAACTAAATAACTAAATAACTAAATAACTAAATAACTAAATAACTAAATAACTAAATAACTAAATAACTAAATAACTAAATAACTAAATAACTAAATAACTAAATAACTAAATAACTAAATAACTAAATAACTAAATAACTAAATAACTAAATAACTAAATAACTAAATAACTAAATAACTAAATAACTAAATAACTAAATAACTAAATAACTAAATAACTAAATAACTAAATAACTAAATAACTAAATAACTAAATAACTAAATAACTAAATAACTAAATAACTAAATAACTAAATAACTAAATAACTAAATAACTAAATAACTAAATAACTAAATAACTAAATAACTAAATAACTAAATAACTAAATAACTAAATAACTAAATAACTAAATAACTAAATAACTAAATAACTAAATAACTAAATAACTAAATAACTAAATAACTAAATAACTAAATAACTAAATAACTAAATAACTAAATAACTAAATAACTAAATAACTAAATAACTAAATAACTAAATAACTAAATAACTAAATAACTAAATAACTAAATAACTAAATAACTAAATAACTAAATAACTAAATAACTAAATAACTAAATAACTAAATAACTAAATAACTAAATAACTAAATAACTAAATAACTAAATAACTAAATAACTAAATAACTAAATAACTAAATAACTAAATAACTAAATAACTAAATAACTAAATAACTAAATAACTAAATAACTAAATAACTAAATAACTAAATAACTAAATAACTAAATAACTAAATAACTAAATAACTAAATAACTAAATAACTAAATAACTAAATAACTAAATAACTAAATAACTAAATAACTAAATAACTAAATAACTAAATAACTAAATAACTAAATAACTAAATAACTAAATAACTAAATAACTAAATAACTAAATAACTAAATAACTAAATAACTAAATAACTAAATAACTAAATAAAAATAACTAAATAACTAAATAACTAAATAACTAAATAACTAAATAACTAAATAACTAAATAACTAAATAACTAAATAACTAAATAACTAAATAACTAAATAACTAAATAACTAAATAACTAAATAACTAAATAACTAAATAACTAAATAACTAAATAACTAAATAACTAAATAACTAAATAACTAAATAACTAAATAACTAAATAACTAAATAACTAAATAACTAAATAACTAAATAACTAAATAACTAAATAACTAAATAACTAAATAACTAAATAACTAAATAACTAAATAACTAAATAACTAAATAACTAAATAACTAAATAACTAAATAACTAAATAACTAAATAACTAAATAACTAAATAACTAAATAACTAAATAACTAAATAACTAAATAACTAAATAACTAAATAACTAAATAACTAAATAACTAAATAACTAAATAACTAAATAACTAAATAACTAAATAACTAAATAACTAAATAACTAAATAACTAAATAACTAAATAACTAAATAACTAAATAACTAAATAACTAAATAACTAAATAACTAAATAACTAAATAACTAAATAACTAAATAACTAAATAACTAAATAACTAAATAACTAAATAACTAAATAACTAAATAACTAAATAACTAAATAACTAAATAACTAAATAACTAAATAACTAAATAACTAAATAACTAAATAACTAAATAACTAAATAACTAAATAACTAAATAACTAAATAACTAAATAACTAAATAACTAAATAACTAAATAACTAAATAACTAAATAACTAAATAACTAAATAACTAAATAACTAAATAACTAAATAACTAAATAACTAAATAACTAAATAACTAAATAACTAAATAACTAAATAACTAAATAACTAAATAACTAAATAACTAAATAACTAAATAACTAAATAACTAAATAACTAAATAACTAAATAACTAAATAACTAAATAACTAAATAACTAAATAACTAAATAACTAAATAACTAAATAACTAAATAACTAAATAACTAAATAACTAAATAACTAAATAACTAAATAACTAAATAACTAAATAACTAAATAACTAAATAACTAAATAACTAAATAACTAAATAACTAAATAACTAAATAACTAAATAACTAAATAACTAAATAACTAAATAACTAAATAACTAAATAACTAAATAACTAAATAACTAAATAACTAAATAACTAAATAACTAAATAACTAAATAACTAAATAACTAAATAACTAAATAACTAAATAACTAAATAACTAAATAACTAAATAACTAAATAACTAAATAACTAAATAACTAAATAACTAAATAACTAAATAACTAAATAACTAAATAACTAAATAACTAAATAACTAAATAACTAAATAACTAAATAACTAAATAACTAAATAACTAAATAACTAAATAACTAAATAACTAAATAACTAAATAACTAAATAACTAAATAACTAAATAACTAAATAACTAAATAACTAAATAACTAAATAACTAAATAACTAAATAACTAAATAACTAAATAACTAAATAACTAAATAACTAAATAACTAAATAACTAAATAACTAAATAACTAAATAACTAAATAACTAAATAACTAAATAACTAAATAACTAAATAACTAAATAACTAAATAACTAAATAACTAAATAACTAAATAACTAAATAACTAAATAACTAAATAACTAAATAACTAAATAACTAAATAACTAAATAACTAAATAACTAAATAACTAAATAACTAAATAACTAAATAACTAAATAACTAAATAACTAAATAACTAAATAACTAAATAACTAAATAACTAAATAACTAAATAACTAAATAACTAAATAACTAAATAACTAAATAACTAAATAACTAAATAACTAAATAACTAAATAACTAAATAACTAAATAACTAAATAACTAAATAACTAAATAACTAAATAACTAAATAACTAAATAACTAAATAACTAAATAACTAAATAACTAAATAACTAAATAACTAAATAACTAAATAACTAAATAACTAAATAACTAAATAACTAAATAACTAAATAACTAAATAACTAAATAACTAAATAACTAAATAACTAAATAACTAAATAACTAAATAACTAAATAACTAAATAACTAAATAACTAAATAACTAAATAACTAAATAACTAAATAACTAAATAACTAAATAACTAAATAACTAAATAACTAAATAACTAAATAACTAAATAACTAAATAACTAAATAACTAAATAACTAAATAACTAAATAACTAAATAACTAAATAACTAAATAACTAAATAACTAAATAACTAAATAACTAAATAACTAAATAACTAAATAACTAAATAACTAAATAACTAAATAACTAAATAACTAAATAACTAAATAACTAAATAACTAAATAACTAAATAACTAAATAACTAAATAACTAAATAACTAAATAACTAAATAACTAAATAACTAAATAACTAAATAACTAAATAACTAAATAACTAAATAACTAAATAACTAAATAACTAAATAACTAAATAACTAAATAACTAAATAACTAAATAACTAAATAACTAAATAACTAAATAACTAAATAACTAAATAACTAAATAACTAAATAACTAAATAACTAAATAACTAAATAACTAAATAACTAAATAACTAAATAACTAAATAACTAAATAACTAAATAACTAAATAACTAAATAACTAAATAACTAAATAACTAAATAACTAAATAACTAAATAACTAAATAACTAAATAACTAAATAACTAAATAACTAAATAACTAAATAACTAAATAACTAAATAACTAAATAACTAAATAACTAAATAACTAAATAACTAAATAACTAAATAACTAAATAACTAAATAACTAAATAACTAAATAACTAAATAACTAAATAACTAAATAACTAAATAACTAAATAACTAAATAACTAAATAACTAAATAACTAAATAACTAAATAACTAAATAACTAAATAACTAAATAACTAAATAACTAAATAACTAAATAACTAAATAACTAAATAACTAAATAACTAAATAACTAAATAACTAAATAACTAAATAACTAAATAACTAAATAACTAAATAACTAAATAACTAAATAACTAAATAACTAAATAACTAAATAACTAAATAACTAAATAACTAAATAACTAAATAACTAAATAACTAAATAACTAAATAACTAAATAACTAAATAACTAAATAACTAAATAACTAAATAACTAAATAACTAAATAACTAAATAACTAAATAACTAAATAACTAAATAACTAAATAACTAAATAACTAAATAACTAAATAACTAAATAACTAAATAACTAAATAACTAAATAACTAAATAACTAAATAACTAAATAACTAAATAACTAAATAACTAAATAACTAAATAACTAAATAACTAAATAACTAAATAACTAAATAACTAAATAACTAAATAACTAAATAACTAAATAACTAAATAACTAAATAACTAAATAACTAAATAACTAAATAACTAAATAACTAAATAACTAAATAACTAAATAACTAAATAACTAAATAACTAAATAACTAAATAACTAAATAACTAAATAACTAAATAACTAAATAACTAAATAACTAAATAACTAAATAACTAAATAACTAAATAACTAAATAACTAAATAACTAAATAACTAAATAACTAAATAACTAAATAACTAAATAACTAAATAACTAAATAACTAAATAACTAAATAACTAAATAACTAAATAACTAAATAACTAAATAACTAAATAACTAAATAACTAAATAACTAAATAACTAAATAACTAAATAACTAAATAACTAAATAACTAAATAACTAAATAACTAAATAACTAAATAACTAAATAACTAAATAACTAAATAACTAAATAACTAAATAACTAAATAACTAAATAACTAAATAACTAAATAACTAAATAACTAAATAACTAAATAACTAAATAACTAAATAACTAAATAACTAAATAACTAAATAACTAAATAACTAAATAACTAAATAACTAAATAACTAAATAACTAAATAACTAAATAACTAAATAACTAAATAACTAAATAACTAAATAACTAAATAACTAAATAACTAAATAACTAAATAACTAAATAACTAAATAACTAAATAACTAAATAACTAAATAACTAAATAACTAAATAACTAAATAACTAAATAACTAAATAACTAAATAACTAAATAACTAAATAACTAAATAACTAAATAACTAAATAACTAAATAACTAAATAACTAAATAACTAAATAACTAAATAACTAAATAACTAAATAACTAAATAACTAAATAACTAAATAACTAAATAACTAAATAACTAAATAACTAAATAACTAAATAACTAAATAACTAAATAACTAAATAACTAAATAACTAAATAACTAAATAACTAAATAACTAAATAACTAAATAACTAAATAACTAAATAACTAAATAACTAAATAACTAAATAACTAAATAACTAAATAACTAAATAACTAAATAACTAAATAACTAAATAACTAAATAACTAAATAACTAAATAACTAAATAACTAAATAACTAAATAACTAAATAACTAAATAACTAAATAACTAAATAACTAAATAACTAAATAACTAAATAACTAAATAACTAAATAACTAAATAACTAAATAACTAAATAACTAAATAACTAAATAACTAAATAACTAAATAACTAAATAACTAAATAACTAAATAACTAAATAACTAAATAACTAAATAACTAAATAACTAAATAACTAAATAACTAAATAACTAAATAACTAAATAACTAAATAACTAAATAACTAAATAACTAAATAACTAAATAACTAAATAACTAAATAACTAAATAACTAAATAACTAAATAACTAAATAACTAAATAACTAAATAACTAAATAACTAAATAACTAAATAACTAAATAACTAAATAACTAAATAACTAAATAACTAAATAACTAAATAACTAAATAACTAAATAACTAAATAACTAAATAACTAAATAACTAAATAACTAAATAACTAAATAACTAAATAACTAAATAACTAAATAACTAAATAACTAAATAACTAAATAACTAAATAACTAAATAACTAAATAACTAAATAACTAAATAACTAAATAACTAAATAACTAAATAACTAAATAACTAAATAACTAAATAACTAAATAACTAAATAACTAAATAACTAAATAACTAAATAACTAAATAACTAAATAACTAAATAACTAAATAACTAAATAACTAAATAACTAAATAACTAAATAACTAAATAACTAAATAACTAAATAACTAAATAACTAAATAACTAAATAACTAAATAACTAAATAACTAAATAACTAAATAACTAAATAACTAAATAACTAAATAACTAAATAACTAAATAACTAAATAACTAAATAACTAAATAACTAAATAACTAAATAACTAAATAACTAAATAACTAAATAACTAAATAACTAAATAACTAAATAACTAAATAACTAAATAACTAAATAACTAAATAACTAAATAACTAAATAACTAAATAACTAAATAACTAAATAACTAAATAACTAAATAACTAAATAACTAAATAACTAAATAACTAAATAACTAAATAACTAAATAACTAAATAACTAAATAACTAAATAACTAAATAACTAAATAACTAAATAACTAAATAACTAAATAACTAAATAACTAAATAACTAAATAACTAAATAACTAAATAACTAAATAACTAAATAACTAAATAACTAAATAACTAAATAACTAAATAACTAAATAACTAAATAACTAAATAACTAAATAACTAAATAACTAAATAACTAAATAACTAAATAACTAAATAACTAAATAACTAAATAACTAAATAACTAAATAACTAAATAACTAAATAACTAAATAACTAAATAACTAAATAACTAAATAACTAAATAACTAAATAACTAAATAACTAAATAACTAAATAACTAAATAACTAAATAACTAAATAACTAAATAACTAAATAACTAAATAACTAAATAACTAAATAACTAAATAACTAAATAACTAAATAACTAAATAACTAAATAACTAAATAACTAAATAACTAAATAACTAAATAACTAAATAACTAAATAACTAAATAACTAAATAACTAAATAACTAAATAACTAAATAACTAAATAACTAAATAACTAAATAACTAAATAACTAAATAACTAAATAACTAAATAACTAAATAACTAAATAACTAAATAACTAAATAACTAAATAACTAAATAACTAAATAACTAAATAACTAAATAACTAAATAACTAAATAACTAAATAACTAAATAACTAAATAACTAAATAACTAAATAACTAAATAACTAAATAACTAAATAACTAAATAACTAAATAACTAAATAACTAAATAACTAAATAACTAAATAACTAAATAACTAAATAACTAAATAACTAAATAACTAAATAACTAAATAACTAAATAACTAAATAACTAAATAACTAAATAACTAAATAACTAAATAACTAAATAACTAAATAACTAAATAACTAAATAACTAAATAACTAAATAACTAAATAACTAAATAACTAAATAACTAAATAACTAAATAACTAAATAACTAAATAACTAAATAACTAAATAACTAAATAACTAAATAACTAAATAACTAAATAACTAAATAACTAAATAACTAAATAACTAAATAACTAAATAACTAAATAACTAAATAACTAAATAACTAAATAACTAAATAACTAAATAACTAAATAACTAAATAACTAAATAACTAAATAACTAAATAACTAAATAACTAAATAACTAAATAACTAAATAACTAAATAACTAAATAACTAAATAACTAAATAACTAAATAACTAAATAACTAAATAACTAAATAACTAAATAACTAAATAACTAAATAACTAAATAACTAAATAACTAAATAACTAAATAACTAAATAACTAAATAACTAAATAACTAAATAACTAAATAACTAAATAACTAAATAACTAAATAACTAAATAACTAAATAACTAAATAACTAAATAACTAAATAACTAAATAACTAAATAACTAAATAACTAAATAACTAAATAACTAAATAACTAAATAACTAAATAACTAAATAACTAAATAACTAAATAACTAAATAACTAAATAACTAAATAACTAAATAACTAAATAACTAAATAACTAAATAACTAAATAACTAAATAACTAAATAACTAAATAACTAAATAACTAAATAACTAAATAACTAAATAACTAAATAACTAAATAACTAAATAACTAAATAACTAAATAACTAAATAACTAAATAACTAAATAACTAAATAACTAAATAACTAAATAACTAAATAACTAAATAACTAAATAACTAAATAACTAAATAACTAAATAACTAAATAACTAAATAACTAAATAACTAAATAACTAAATAACTAAATAACTAAATAACTAAATAACTAAATAACTAAATAACTAAATAACTAAATAACTAAATAACTAAATAACTAAATAACTAAATAACTAAATAACTAAATAACTAAATAACTAAATAACTAAATAACTAAATAACTAAATAACTAAATAACTAAATAACTAAATAACTAAATAACTAAATAACTAAATAACTAAATAACTAAATAACTAAATAACTAAATAACTAAATAACTAAATAACTAAATAACTAAATAACTAAATAACTAAATAACTAAATAACTAAATAACTAAATAACTAAATAACTAAATAACTAAATAACTAAATAACTAAATAACTAAATAACTAAATAACTAAATAACTAAATAACTAAATAACTAAATAACTAAATAACTAAATAACTAAATAACTAAATAACTAAATAACTAAATAACTAAATAACTAAATAACTAAATAACTAAATAACTAAATAACTAAATAACTAAATAACTAAATAACTAAATAACTAAATAACTAAATAACTAAATAACTAAATAACTAAATAACTAAATAACTAAATAACTAAATAACTAAATAACTAAATAACTAAATAACTAAATAACTAAATAACTAAATAACTAAATAACTAAATAACTAAATAACTAAATAACTAAATAACTAAATAACTAAATAACTAAATAACTAAATAACTAAATAACTAAATAACTAAATAACTAAATAACTAAATAACTAAATAACTAAATAACTAAATAACTAAATAACTAAATAACTAAATAACTAAATAACTAAATAACTAAATAACTAAATAACTAAATAACTAAATAACTAAATAACTAAATAACTAAATAACTAAATAACTAAATAACTAAATAACTAAATAACTAAATAACTAAATAACTAAATAACTAAATAACTAAATAACTAAATAACTAAATAACTAAATAACTAAATAACTAAATAACTAAATAACTAAATAACTAAATAACTAAATAACTAAATAACTAAATAACTAAATAACTAAATAACTAAATAACTAAATAACTAAATAACTAAATAACTAAATAACTAAATAACTAAATAACTAAATAACTAAATAACTAAATAACTAAATAACTAAATAACTAAATAACTAAATAACTAAATAACTAAATAACTAAATAACTAAATAACTAAATAACTAAATAACTAAATAACTAAATAACTAAATAACTAAATAACTAAATAACTAAATAACTAAATAACTAAATAACTAAATAACTAAATAACTAAATAACTAAATAACTAAATAACTAAATAACTAAATAACTAAATAACTAAATAACTAAATAACTAAATAACTAAATAACTAAATAACTAAATAACTAAATAACTAAATAACTAAATAACTAAATAACTAAATAACTAAATAACTAAATAACTAAATAACTAAATAACTAAATAACTAAATAACTAAATAACTAAATAACTAAATAACTAAATAACTAAATAACTAAATAACTAAATAACTAAATAACTAAATAACTAAATAACTAAATAACTAAATAACTAAATAACTAAATAACTAAATAACTAAATAACTAAATAACTAAATAACTAAATAACTAAATAACTAAATAACTAAATAACTAAATAACTAAATAACTAAATAACTAAATAACTAAATAACTAAATAACTAAATAACTAAATAACTAAATAACTAAATAACTAAATAACTAAATAACTAAATAACTAAATAACTAAATAACTAAATAACTAAATAACTAAATAACTAAATAACTAAATAACTAAATAACTAAATAACTAAATAACTAAATAACTAAATAACTAAATAACTAAATAACTAAATAACTAAATAACTAAATAACTAAATAACTAAATAACTAAATAACTAAATAACTAAATAACTAAATAACTAAATAACTAAATAACTAAATAACTAAATAACTAAATAACTAAATAACTAAATAACTAAATAACTAAATAACTAAATAACTAAATAACTAAATAACTAAATAACTAAATAACTAAATAACTAAATAACTAAATAACTAAATAACTAAATAACTAAATAACTAAATAACTAAATAACTAAATAACTAAATAACTAAATAACTAAATAACTAAATAACTAAATAACTAAATAACTAAATAACTAAATAACTAAATAACTAAATAACTAAATAACTAAATAACTAAATAACTAAATAACTAAATAACTAAATAACTAAATAACTAAATAACTAAATAACTAAATAACTAAATAACTAAATAACTAAATAACTAAATAACTAAATAACTAAATAACTAAATAACTAAATAACTAAATAACTAAATAACTAAATAACTAAATAACTAAATAACTAAATAACTAAATAACTAAATAACTAAATAACTAAATAACTAAATAACTAAATAACTAAATAACTAAATAACTAAATAACTAAATAACTAAATAACTAAATAACTAAATAACTAAATAACTAAATAACTAAATAACTAAATAACTAAATAACTAAATAACTAAATAACTAAATAACTAAATAACTAAATAACTAAATAACTAAATAACTAAATAACTAAATAACTAAATAACTAAATAACTAAATAACTAAATAACTAAATAACTAAATAACTAAATAACTAAATAACTAAATAACTAAATAACTAAATAACTAAATAACTAAATAACTAAATAACTAAATAACTAAATAACTAAATAACTAAATAACTAAATAACTAAATAACTAAATAACTAAATAACTAAATAACTAAATAACTAAATAACTAAATAACTAAATAACTAAATAACTAAATAACTAAATAACTAAATAACTAAATAACTAAATAACTAAATAACTAAATAACTAAATAACTAAATAACTAAATAACTAAATAACTAAATAACTAAATAACTAAATAACTAAATAACTAAATAACTAAATAACTAAATAACTAAATAACTAAATAACTAAATAACTAAATAACTAAATAACTAAATAACTAAATAACTAAATAACTAAATAACTAAATAACTAAATAACTAAATAACTAAATAACTAAATAACTAAATAACTAAATAACTAAATAACTAAATAACTAAATAACTAAATAACTAAATAACTAAATAACTAAATAACTAAATAACTAAATAACTAAATAACTAAATAACTAAATAACTAAATAACTAAATAACTAAATAACTAAATAACTAAATAACTAAATAACTAAATAACTAAATAACTAAATAACTAAATAACTAAATAACTAAATAACTAAATAACTAAATAACTAAATAACTAAATAACTAAATAACTAAATAACTAAATAACTAAATAACTAAATAACTAAATAACTAAATAACTAAATAACTAAATAACTAAATAACTAAATAACTAAATAACTAAATAACTAAATAACTAAATAACTAAATAACTAAATAACTAAATAACTAAATAACTAAATAACTAAATAACTAAATAACTAAATAACTAAATAACTAAATAACTAAATAACTAAATAACTAAATAACTAAATAACTAAATAACTAAATAACTAAATAACTAAATAACTAAATAACTAAATAACTAAATAACTAAATAACTAAATAACTAAATAACTAAATAACTAAATAACTAAATAACTAAATAACTAAATAACTAAATAACTAAATAACTAAATAACTAAATAACTAAATAACTAAATAACTAAATAACTAAATAACTAAATAACTAAATAACTAAATAACTAAATAACTAAATAACTAAATAACTAAATAACTAAATAACTAAATAACTAAATAACTAAATAACTAAATAACTAAATAACTAAATAACTAAATAACTAAATAACTAAATAACTAAATAACTAAATAACTAAATAACTAAATAACTAAATAACTAAATAACTAAATAACTAAATAACTAAATAACTAAATAACTAAATAACTAAATAACTAAATAACTAAATAACTAAATAACTAAATAACTAAATAACTAAATAACTAAATAACTAAATAACTAAATAACTAAATAACTAAATAACTAAATAACTAAATAACTAAATAACTAAATAACTAAATAACTAAATAACTAAATAACTAAATAACTAAATAACTAAATAACTAAATAACTAAATAACTAAATAACTAAATAACTAAATAACTAAATAACTAAATAACTAAATAACTAAATAACTAAATAACTAAATAACTAAATAACTAAATAACTAAATAACTAAATAACTAAATAACTAAATAACTAAATAACTAAATAACTAAATAACTAAATAACTAAATAACTAAATAACTAAATAACTAAATAACTAAATAACTAAATAACTAAATAACTAAATAACTAAATAACTAAATAACTAAATAACTAAATAACTAAATAACTAAATAACTAAATAACTAAATAACTAAATAACTAAATAACTAAATAACTAAATAACTAAATAACTAAATAACTAAATAACTAAATAACTAAATAACTAAATAACTAAATAACTAAATAACTAAATAACTAAATAACTAAATAACTAAATAACTAAATAACTAAATAACTAAATAACTAAATAACTAAATAACTAAATAACTAAATAACTAAATAACTAAATAACTAAATAACTAAATAACTAAATAACTAAATAACTAAATAACTAAATAACTAAATAACTAAATAACTAAATAACTAAATAACTAAATAACTAAATAACTAAATAACTAAATAACTAAATAACTAAATAACTAAATAACTAAATAACTAAATAACTAAATAACTAAATAACTAAATAACTAAATAACTAAATAACTAAATAACTAAATAACTAAATAACTAAATAACTAAATAACTAAATAACTAAATAACTAAATAACTAAATAACTAAATAACTAAATAACTAAATAACTAAATAACTAAATAACTAAATAACTAAATAACTAAATAACTAAATAACTAAATAACTAAATAACTAAATAACTAAATAACTAAATAACTAAATAACTAAATAACTAAATAACTAAATAACTAAATAACTAAATAACTAAATAACTAAATAACTAAATAACTAAATAACTAAATAACTAAATAACTAAATAACTAAATAACTAAATAACTAAATAACTAAATAACTAAATAACTAAATAACTAAATAACTAAATAACTAAATAACTAAATAACTAAATAACTAAATAACTAAATAACTAAATAACTAAATAACTAAATAACTAAATAACTAAATAACTAAATAACTAAATAACTAAATAACTAAATAACTAAATAACTAAATAACTAAATAACTAAATAACTAAATAACTAAATAACTAAATAACTAAATAACTAAATAACTAAATAACTAAATAACTAAATAACTAAATAACTAAATAACTAAATAACTAAATAACTAAATAACTAAATAACTAAATAACTAAATAACTAAATAACTAAATAACTAAATAACTAAATAACTAAATAACTAAATAACTAAATAACTAAATAACTAAATAACTAAATAACTAAATAACTAAATAACTAAATAACTAAATAACTAAATAACTAAATAACTAAATAACTAAATAACTAAATAACTAAATAACTAAATAACTAAATAACTAAATAACTAAATAACTAAATAACTAAATAACTAAATAACTAAATAACTAAATAACTAAATAACTAAATAACTAAATAACTAAATAACTAAATAACTAAATAACTAAATAACTAAATAACTAAATAACTAAATAACTAAATAACTAAATAACTAAATAACTAAATAACTAAATAACTAAATAACTAAATAACTAAATAACTAAATAACTAAATAACTAAATAACTAAATAACTAAATAACTAAATAACTAAATAACTAAATAACTAAATAACTAAATAACTAAATAACTAAATAACTAAATAACTAAATAACTAAATAACTAAATAACTAAATAACTAAATAACTAAATAACTAAATAACTAAATAACTAAATAACTAAATAACTAAATAACTAAATAACTAAATAACTAAATAACTAAATAACTAAATAACTAAATAACTAAATAACTAAATAACTAAATAACTAAATAACTAAATAACTAAATAACTAAATAACTAAATAACTAAATAACTAAATAACTAAATAACTAAATAACTAAATAACTAAATAACTAAATAACTAAATAACTAAATAACTAAATAACTAAATAACTAAATAACTAAATAACTAAATAACTAAATAACTAAATAACTAAATAACTAAATAACTAAATAACTAAATAACTAAATAACTAAATAACTAAATAACTAAATAACTAAATAACTAAATAACTAAATAACTAAATAACTAAATAACTAAATAACTAAATAACTAAATAACTAAATAACTAAATAACTAAATAACTAAATAACTAAATAACTAAATAACTAAATAACTAAATAACTAAATAACTAAATAACTAAATAACTAAATAACTAAATAACTAAATAACTAAATAACTAAATAACTAAATAACTAAATAACTAAATAACTAAATAACTAAATAACTAAATAACTAAATAACTAAATAACTAAATAACTAAATAACTAAATAACTAAATAACTAAATAACTAAATAACTAAATAACTAAATAACTAAATAACTAAATAACTAAATAACTAAATAACTAAATAACTAAATAACTAAATAACTAAATAACTAAATAACTAAATAACTAAATAACTAAATAACTAAATAACTAAATAACTAAATAACTAAATAACTAAATAACTAAATAACTAAATAACTAAATAACTAAATAACTAAATAACTAAATAACTAAATAACTAAATAACTAAATAACTAAATAACTAAATAACTAAATAACTAAATAACTAAATAACTAAATAACTAAATAACTAAATAACTAAATAACTAAATAACTAAATAACTAAATAACTAAATAACTAAATAACTAAATAACTAAATAACTAAATAACTAAATAACTAAATAACTAAATAACTAAATAACTAAATAACTAAATAACTAAATAACTAAATAACTAAATAACTAAATAACTAAATAACTAAATAACTAAATAACTAAATAACTAAATAACTAAATAACTAAATAACTAAATAACTAAATAACTAAATAACTAAATAACTAAATAACTAAATAACTAAATAACTAAATAACTAAATAACTAAATAACTAAATAACTAAATAACTAAATAACTAAATAACTAAATAACTAAATAACTAAATAACTAAATAACTAAATAACTAAATAACTAAATAACTAAATAACTAAATAACTAAATAACTAAATAACTAAATAACTAAATAACTAAATAACTAAATAACTAAATAACTAAATAACTAAATAACTAAATAACTAAATAACTAAATAACTAAATAACTAAATAACTAAATAACTAAATAACTAAATAACTAAATAACTAAATAACTAAATAACTAAACTAAATAACTAAATAACTAAATAACTAAATAACTAAATAACTAAATAACTAAATAACTAAATAACTAAAGAACTAAATAACTAAATAACTAAATAACTAAATAACTAAATAACTAAATAACTAAATAACTAAATAACTAAATAACTAAATAACTAAATAACTAAATAACTAAATAACTAAATAACTAAATAACTAAATAACTAAATAACTAAATAACTAAATAACTAAATAACTAAATAACTAAATAACTAAATAACTAAATAACTAAATAACTAAATAACTAAATAACTAAATAACTAAATAACTAAATAACTAAATAACTAAATAACTAAATAACTAAATAACTAAATAACTAAATAACTAAATAACTAAATAACTAAATAACTAAATAACTAAATAACTAAATAACTAAATAACTAAATAACTAAATAACTAAATAACTAAATAACTAAATAACTAAATAACTAAATAACTAAATAACTAAATAACTAAATAACTAAATAACTAAATAACTAAATAACTAAATAACTAAATAACTAAATAACTAAATAACTAAATAACTAAATAACTAAATAACTAAATAACTAAATAACTAAATAACTAAATAACTAAATAACTAAATAACTAAATAACTAAATAACTAAATAACTAAATAACTAAATAACTAAATAACTAAATAACTAAATAACTAAATAACTAAATAACTAAATAACTAAATAACTAAATAACTAAATAACTAAATAACTAAATAACTAAATAACTAAATAACTAAATAACTAAATAACTAAATAACTAAATAACTAAATAACTAAATAACTAAATAACTAAATAACTAAATAACTAAATAACTAAATAACTAAATAACTAAATAACTAAATAACTAAATAACTAAATAACTAAATAACTAAATAACTAAATAACTAAATAACTAAATAACTAAATAACTAAATAACTAAATAACTAAATAACTAAATAACTAAATAACTAAATAACTAAATAACTAAATAACTAAATAACTAAATAACTAAATAACTAAATAACTAAATAACTAAATAACTAAATAACTAAATAACTAAATAACTAAATAACTAAATAACTAAATAACTAAATAACTAAATAACTAAATAACTAAATAACTAAATAACTAAATAACTAAATAACTAAATAACTAAATAACTAAATAACTAAATAACTAAATAACTAAATAACTAAATAACTAAATAACTAAATAACTAAATAACTAAATAACTAAATAACTAAATAACTAAATAACTAAATAACTAAATAACTAAATAACTAAATAACTAAATAACTAAATAACTAAATAACTAAATAACTAAATAACTAAATAACTAAATAACTAAATAACTAAATAACTAAATAACTAAATAACTAAATAACTAAATAACTAAATAACTAAATAACTAAATAACTAAATAACTAAATAACTAAATAACTAAATAACTAAATAACTAAATAACTAAATAACTAAATAACTAAATAACTAAATAACTAAATAACTAAATAACTAAATAACTAAATAACTAAATAACTAAATAACTAAATAACTAAATAACTAAATAACTAAATAACTAAATAACTAAATAACTAAATAACTAAATAACTAAATAACTAAATAACTAAATAACTAAATAACTAAATAACTAAATAACTAAATAACTAAATAACTAAATAACTAAATAACTAAATAACTAAATAACTAAATAACTAAATAACTAAATAACTAAATAACTAAATAACTAAATAACTAAATAACTAAATAACTAAATAACTAAATAACTAAATAACTAAATAACTAAATAACTAAATAACTAAATAACTAAATAACTAAATAACTAAATAACTAAATAACTAAATAACTAAATAACTAAATAACTAAATAACTAAATAACTAAATAACTAAATAACTAAATAACTAAATAACTAAATAACTAAATAACTAAATAACTAAATAACTAAATAACTAAATAACTAAATAACTAAATAACTAAATAACTAAATAACTAAATAACTAAATAACTAAATAACTAAATAACTAAATAACTAAATAACTAAATAACTAAATAACTAAATAACTAAATAACTAAATAACTAAATAACTAAATAACTAAATAACTAAATAACTAAATAACTAAATAACTAAATAACTAAATAACTAAATAACTAAATAACTAAATAACTAAATAACTAAATAACTAAATAACTAAATAACTAAATAACTAAATAACTAAATAACTAAATAACTAAATAACTAAATAACTAAATAACTAAATAACTAAATAACTAAATAACTAAATAACTAAATAACTAAATAACTAAATAACTAAATAACTAAATAACTAAATAACTAAATAACTAAATAACTAAATAACTAAATAACTAAATAACTAAATAACTAAATAACTAAATAACTAAATAACTAAATAACTAAATAACTAAATAACTAAATAACTAAATAACTAAATAACTAAATAACTAAATAACTAAATAACTAAATAACTAAATAACTAAATAACTAAATAACTAAATAACTAAATAACTAAATAACTAAATAACTAAATAACTAAATAACTAAATAACTAAATAACTAAATAACTAAATAACTAAATAACTAAATAACTAAATAACTAAATAACTAAATAACTAAATAACTAAATAACTAAATAACTAAATAACTAAATAACTAAATAACTAAATAACTAAATAACTAAATAACTAAATAACTAAATAACTAAATAACTAAATAACTAAATAACTAAATAACTAAATAACTAAATAACTAAATAACTAAATAACTAAATAACTAAATAACTAAATAACTAAATAACTAAATAACTAAATAACTAAATAACTAAATAACTAAATAACTAAATAACTAAATAACTAAATAACTAAATAACTAAATAACTAAATAACTAAATAACTAAATAACTAAATAACTAAATAACTAAATAACTAAATAACTAAATAACTAAATAACTAAATAACTAAATAACTAAATAACTAAATAACTAAATAACTAAATAACTAAATAACTAAATAACTAAATAACTAAATAACTAAATAACTAAATAACTAAATAACTAAATAACTAAATAACTAAATAACTAAATAACTAAATAACTAAATAACTAAATAACTAAATAACTAAATAACTAAATAACTAAATAACTAAATAACTAAATAACTAAATAACTAAATAACTAAATAACTAAATAACTAAATAACTAAATAACTAAATAACTAAATAACTAAATAACTAAATAACTAAATAACTAAATAACTAAATAACTAAATAACTAAATAACTAAATAACTAAATAACTAAATAACTAAATAACTAAATAACTAAATAACTAAATAACTAAATAACTAAATAACTAAATAACTAAATAACTAAATAACTAAATAACTAAATAACTAAATAACTAAATAACTAAATAACTAAATAACTAAATAACTAAATAACTAAATAACTAAATAACTAAATAACTAAATAACTAAATAACTAAATAACTAAATAACTAAATAACTAAATAACTAAATAACTAAATAACTAAATAACTAAATAACTAAATAACTAAATAACTAAATAACTAAATAACTAAATAACTAAATAACTAAATAACTAAATAACTAAATAACTAAATAACTAAATAACTAAATAACTAAATAACTAAATAACTAAATAACTAAATAACTAAATAACTAAATAACTAAATAACTAAATAACTAAATAACTAAATAACTAAATAACTAAATAACTAAATAACTAAATAACTAAATAACTAAATAACTAAATAACTAAATAACTAAATAACTAAATAACTAAATAACTAAATAACTAAATAACTAAATAACTAAATAACTAAATAACTAAATAACTAAATAACTAAATAACTAAATAACTAAATAACTAAATAACTAAATAACTAAATAACTAAATAACTAAATAACTAAATAACTAAATAACTAAATAACTAAATAACTAAATAACTAAATAACTAAATAACTAAATAACTAAATAACTAAATAACTAAATAACTAAATAACTAAATAACTAAATAACTAAATAACTAAATAACTAAATAACTAAATAACTAAATAACTAAATAACTAAATAACTAAATAACTAAATAACTAAATAACTAAATAACTAAATAACTAAATAACTAAATAACTAAATAACTAAATAACTAAATAACTAAATAACTAAATAACTAAATAACTAAATAACTAAATAACTAAATAACTAAATAACTAAATAACTAAATAACTAAATAACTAAATAACTAAATAACTAAATAACTAAATAACTAAATAACTAAATAACTAAATAACTAAATAACTAAATAACTAAATAACTAAATAACTAAATAACTAAATAACTAAATAACTAAATAACTAAATAACTAAATAACTAAATAACTAAATAACTAAATAACTAAATAACTAAATAACTAAATAACTAAATAACTAAATAACTAAATAACTAAATAACTAAATAACTAAATAACTAAATAACTAAATAACTAAATAACTAAATAACTAAATAACTAAATAACTAAATAACTAAATAACTAAATAACTAAATAACTAAATAACTAAATAACTAAATAACTAAATAACTAAATAACTAAATAACTAAATAACTAAATAACTAAATAACTAAATAACTAAATAACTAAATAACTAAATAACTAAATAACTAAATAACTAAATAACTAAATAACTAAATAACTAAATAACTAAATAACTAAATAACTAAATAACTAAATAACTAAATAACTAAATAACTAAATAACTAAATAACTAAATAACTAAATAACTAAATAACTAAATAACTAAATAACTAAATAACTAAATAACTAAATAACTAAATAACTAAATAACTAAATAACTAAATAACTAAATAACTAAATAACTAAATAACTAAATAACTAAATAACTAAATAACTAAATAACTAAATAACTAAATAACTAAATAACTAAATAACTAAATAACTAAATAACTAAATAACTAAATAACTAAATAACTAAATAACTAAATAACTAAATAACTAAATAACTAAATAACTAAATAACTAAATAACTAAATAACTAAATAACTAAATAACTAAATAACTAAATAACTAAATAACTAAATAACTAAATAACTAAATAACTAAATAACTAAATAACTAAATAACTAAATAACTAAATAACTAAATAACTAAATAACTAAATAACTAAATAACTAAATAACTAAATAACTAAATAACTAAATAACTAAATAACTAAATAACTAAATAACTAAATAACTAAATAACTAAATAACTAAATAACTAAATAACTAAATAACTAAATAACTAAATAACTAAATAACTAAATAACTAAATAACTAAATAACTAAATAACTAAATAACTAAATAACTAAATAACTAAATAACTAAATAACTAAATAACTAAATAACTAAATAACTAAATAACTAAATAACTAAATAACTAAATAACTAAATAACTAAATAACTAAATAACTAAATAACTAAATAACTAAATAACTAAATAACTAAATAACTAAATAACTAAATAACTAAATAACTAAATAACTAAATAACTAAATAACTAAATAACTAAATAACTAAATAACTAAATAACTAAATAACTAAATAACTAAATAACTAAATAACTAAATAACTAAATAACTAAATAACTAAATAACTAAATAACTAAATAACTAAATAACTAAATAACTAAATAACTAAATAACTAAATAACTAAATAACTAAATAACTAAATAACTAAATAACTAAATAACTAAATAACTAAATAACTAAATAACTAAATAACTAAATAACTAAATAACTAAATAACTAAATAACTAAATAACTAAATAACTAAATAACTAAATAACTAAATAACTAAATAACTAAATAACTAAATAACTAAATAACTAAATAACTAAATAACTAAATAACTAAATAACTAAATAACTAAATAACTAAATAACTAAATAACTAAATAACTAAATAACTAAATAACTAAATAACTAAATAACTAAATAACTAAATAACTAAATAACTAAATAACTAAATAACTAAATAACTAAATAACTAAATAACTAAATAACTAAATAACTAAATAACTAAATAACTAAATAACTAAATAACTAAATAACTAAATAACTAAATAACTAAATAACTAAATAACTAAATAACTAAATAACTAAATAACTAAATAACTAAATAACTAAATAACTAAATAACTAAATAACTAAATAACTAAATAACTAAATAACTAAATAACTAAATAACTAAATAACTAAATAACTAAATAACTAAATAACTAAATAACTAAATAACTAAATAACTAAATAACTAAATAACTAAATAACTAAATAACTAAATAACTAAATAACTAAATAACTAAATAACTAAATAACTAAATAACTAAATAACTAAATAACTAAATAACTAAATAACTAAATAACTAAATAACTAAATACTAAATAACTAAATAACTAAATAACTAAATAACTAAATAACTAAATAACTAAATACTAAATAACTAAATAACTAAATAACTAAATAACTAAATAACTAAATTAAATAACTAAATAACTAAATAACTAAATAACTAAATAACTAAATAACTAAATAACTAATAACTAATACTAATAACTAAATAACTAAATAACTAAATAACTAAATAACTAAATAACTAAATAACTAATAACTAAATAACTAAATAACTAAATAACTAAATAACTAAATAACTAAATAACTAAATAACTAAATAACTAAATAACTAAATAACTAAATAACTAAATAACTAATAACTAAATAACTAAATAACTAAATAACTAAATAACTAAATAACTAAATAACTAAATAACTAAATAACTAAATAACTAAATAACTAAAATAACTAAATAACTAAATAACTAAATAAATAAAACTAAATAACTAAATAACTAAATAACTAAATAACTAAATAACTAAATAACTAAATAACTAATAACGAAATAACTAAATAACTAAATAACTAAATAACTAAATAACTAAATAACTAAATAACTAAATAACTAAATAACTTAATAACTAACTAAACTAACTAAACTAACTAAACTAAATAACTAAAATAAAACTAAATAACTAAATAACTAAATAACTAAATAACTAAATAACTAAATAACTAATAACTAAATAACTAAATAACTAAATAACTAAATAACTAAATAACTAAATAACTAAATAACTAAATAACTAAATAACTAAATAACTAAATAACTAAATAACTAAATAACTAAATAACTAAATAACTAAATAACTAATAACTAAATAACTAAATAACTAAATAACTAAATAACTAAATAACTAAATAACTAAATAACTAAATAACTAAATAACTAAATAATAACTAAATAACTAAATAACTAAATAACTAAATAACTAAATAACTAAATAACTAAATAACTAAATAACTAAATAACTAAATAACTAAATAACTAAATAACTAAATAACTAAATAACTAAATAACTAAATAACTAAATAACTAAATAACTAAATAACTAATAACTAAATAACTAAATAACTAAATAACTAAATAACTAAATAACTAATAATAATAACTAAATAACTAAATAACTAAATAACTAAATAACTAAATAACTAAATAACTAAATAACTAAATAACTAAATAACTAAATAACTAAATAACTAATAACTAAATAACTAAATAACTAAATAACTAAATAACTAAATAACTAAATAACTAAATAACTAAATAACTAAATAACTAAATAACTAAATAACTAAATAACTAAATAACTAAATAACTAAATAACTAAATAACTAAAACTAATAACTAAATAACTAAATAACTAAATAACTAAATAACTAAATAACTAAATAACTAAATAACTAAATAACTAAATAACTAATAACTAAATAACTAATAACTAAATAACTAAATAACTAAATAACTAAATAACTAATAACTAAATAACTAAATAACTAAATAACTAAATAACTAAATAACTAAATAACTAAATAACTAAATAACTAAATAACTAAATAACTAAATAACTAAATAACTAATAACAAATAACTAAATAACTAAAATAACTAAATAACTAAATAACTAAATAACTAAATAACTAAATAACTAAATAACTAAATAACTAAATAACTAAATAACTAAATAACTAAATAACTAAATAACTAAATAACTAAATAACTAAACTAAATAACTAAATAACTAAATAACTAAATAACTAAATAACTAAATAACTAAATAACTAAATAACTAAATAACTAAATAACTAAATAACTAAATAACTAAATAACTAAATAACTAAATAACTAAATAACTAAATAACTAAATAACTAAATAACTAAATAACTAAATAACTAAACTAAATAACTAAATAACTAATAACTAAATAACTAAATAACTAAATAACTAAATAACTAAATAACTAAATAACTAAATAACTAAATAACTAAATAAATAACTAAATAACTAAACTAATAACTAAATAACTAAATAACTAATAACTAAATAACTAAATAACTAAATAACTAATAACTAAATAACTAAATAACTAAATAACTAAAACTAAACTAAATAACTAAATAACTAAATAACTAAATAACTAAATAACTAAATAACTAAATAACTAAATAACTAAATAACTAAATAACTAAATAACTAAATAACTAAATAACTAAATAACTAAATAACTAAATAACTAAATAACTAAATAACTAAATAACTAAATAACTAAATAACTAAATAACTAAATAACTAAATAACTAAATAACTAAATAACTAAATAACTAAATAACTAAATAACTAAATAACTAAATAACTAAATAACTAAATAACTAAATAACTAAATAACTAAATAACTAAATAACTAAATAACTAAATAACTAAATAATAAATAACTAAATAACTAAATAACTAAATAACTAAATAACTAAATAACTAAATAACTAAATAACTAAATAACTAAATAACTAAATAACTAAATAACTAAATAACTAAATAACTTAATAACTAAATAACTAAATAACTAAATAACTAAATAACTAAATAACTAAATAACTAAATAACTAAATAACTAAATAACTAAATAACTAAATAACTAAATAACTAAATAACTAAATAACTAAATAACTAAATAACTAAATAACTAAATAACTAAATAACTAAATAACTAAATAACTAAATAACTAAATAACTAAATAACTAAATAACTAAATAACTAAATAACTAAATAACTAAATAACTAAATAACTAAATAACTAAATAACTAAATAACTAAATAACTAAATAACTAAATAACTAAATAACTAAATAACTAAATAACTAAATAACTAAATAACTAAATAACTAAATAACTAAATAACTAAATAACTAAATAACTAAATAACTAAATAACTAAATAACTAAATAACTAAATAACTAAATAACTAAATAACTAAATAACTAAATAACTAAATAACTAAATAACTAAATAACTAAATAACTAAATAACTAAATAACTAAATAACTAAATAACTAAATAACTAAATAACTAAATAACTAAATAACTAAATAACTAAATAACTAAATAACTAAATAACTAAATAACTAAATAACTAAATAACTAAATAACTAAATAACTAAATAACTAAATAACTAAATAACTAAATAACTAAATAACTAAATAACTAAATAACTAAATAACTAAATAACTAAATAACTAAATAACTAAATAACTAAATAACTAAATAACTAAATAACTAAATAACTAAATAACTAAATAACTAAATAACTAAATAACTAAATAACTAAATAACTAAATAACTAAATAACTAACTAAATAACTAAATAACTAAATAACTAAATAACTAAATAACTAAATAACTAAATAACTAAATAACTAAAGTAACTAAATAACTAAATAACTAAATAACTAAATAACTAAATAACTAAATAACTAAATAACTAAATAACTAAATAACTAAATAACTAAATAACTAAATAACTAAATAACTAAATAACTAAATAACTAAATAACTAAATAACTAAATAACTAAATAACTAAATAACTAAATAACTAAATAACTAAATAACTAAATAACTAAATAACTAAATAACTAAATAACTAAATAACTAAATAACTAAATAACTAAATAACTAAATAACTAAATAACTAAATAACTAAATAACTAAATAACTAAATAACTAAATAACTAAATAACTAAATAACTAAATAACTAAATAACTAAATAACTAAATAACTAAATAACTAAATAACTAAATAACTAAATAACTAAATAACTAAATAACTAAATAACTAAATAACTAAATAACTAAATAACTAAATAACTAAATAACTAAATAACTAAATAACTAAATAACTAAATAACTAAATAACTAAATAACTAAATAACTAAATAACTAAATAACTAAATAACTAAATAACTAAATAACTAAATAACTAAATAACTAAATAACTAAATAACTAAATAACTAAATAACTAAATAACTAAATAACTAAATAACTAAATAACTAAATAACTAAATAACTAAATAACTAAATAACTAAATAACTAAATAACTAAATAACTAAATAACTAAATAACTAAATAACTAAATAACTAAATAACTAAATAACTAAATAACTAAATAACTAAATAACTAAATAACTAAATAACTAAATAACTAAATAACTAAATAACTAAATAACTAAATAACTAAATAACTAAATAACTAAATAACTAAATAACTAAATAACTAAATAACTAAATAACTAAATAACTAAATAACTAAATAACTAAATAACTAAATAACTAAATAACTAAATAACTAAATAACTAAATAACTAAATAACTAAATAACTAAATAACTAAATAACTAAATAACTAAATAACTAAATAACTAAATAACTAAATAACTAAATAACTAAATAACTAAATAACTAAATAACTAAATAACTAAATAACTAAATAACTAAATAACTAAATAACTAAATAACTAAATAACTAAATAACTAAATAACTAAATAACTAAATAACTAAATAACTAAATAACTAAATAACTAAATAACTAAATAACTAAATAACTAAATAACTAAATAACTAAATAACTAAATAACTAAATAACTAAATAACTAAATAACTAAATAACTAAATAACTAAATAACTAAATAACTAAATAACTAAATAACTAAATAACTAAATAACTAAATAACTAAATAACTAAATAACTAAATAACTAAATAACTAAATAACTAAATAACTAAATAACTAAATAACTAAATAACTAAATAACTAAATAACTAAATAACTAAATAACTAAATAACTAAATAACTAAATAACTAAATAACTAAATAACTAAATAACTAAATAACTAAATAACTAAATAACTAAATAACTAAATAACTAAATAACTAAATAACTAAATAACTAAATAACTAAATAACTAAATAACTAAATAACTAAATAACTAAATAACTAAATAACTAAATAACTAAATAACTAAATAACTAAATAACTAAATAACTAAATAACTAAATAACTAAATAACTAAATAACTAAATAACTAAATAACTAAATAACTAAATAACTAAATAACTAAATAACTAAATAACTAAATAACTAAATAACTAAATAACTAAATAACTAAATAACTAAATAACTAAATAACTAAATAACTAAATAACTAAATAACTAAATAACTAAATAACTAAATAACTAAATAACTAAATAACTAAATAACTAAATAACTAAATAACTAAATAACTAAATAACTAAATAACTAAATAACTAAATAACTAAATAACTAAATAACTAAATAACTAAATAACTAAATAACTAAATAACTAAATAACTAAATAACTAAATAACTAAATAACTAAATAACTAAATAACTAAATAACTAAATAACTAAATAACTAAATAACTAAATAACTAAATAACTAAATAACTAAATAACTAAATAACTAAATAACTAAATAACTAAATAACTAAATAACTAAATAACTAAATAACTAAATAACTAAATAACTAAATAACTAAATAACTAAATAACTAAATAACTAAATAACTAAATAACTAAATAACTAAATAACTAAATAACTAAATAACTAAATAACTAAATAACTAAATAACTAAATAACTAAATAACTAAATAACTAAATAACTAAATAACTAAATAACTAAATAACTAAATAACTAAATAACTAAATAACTAAATAACTAAATAACTAAATAACTAAATAACTAAATAACTAAATAACTAAATAACTAAATAACTAAATAACTAAATAACTAAATAACTAAATAACTAAATAACTAAATAACTAAATAACTAAATAACTAAATAACTAAATAACTAAATAACTAAATAACTAAATAACTAAATAACTAAATAACTAAATAACTAAATAACTAAATAACTAAATAACTAAATAACTAAATAACTAAATAACTAAATAACTAAATAACTAAATAACTAAATAACTAAATAACTAAATAACTAAATAACTAAATAACTAAATAACTAAATAACTAAATAACTAAATAACTAAATAACTAAATAACTAAATAACTAAATAACTAAATAACTAAATAACTAAATAACTAAATAACTAAATAACTAAATAACTAAATAACTAAATAACTAAATAACTAAATAACTAAATAACTAAATAACTAAATAACTAAATAACTAAATAACTAAATAACTAAATAACTAAATAACTAAATAACTAAATAACTAAATAACTAAATAACTAAATAACTAAATAACTAAATAACTAAATAACTAAATAACTAAATAACTAAATAACTAAATAACTAAATAACTAAATAACTAAATAACTAAATAACTAAATAACTAAATAACTAAATAACTAAATAACTAAATAACTAAATAACTAAATAACTAAATAACTAAATAACTAAATAACTAAATAACTAAATAACTAAATAACTAAATAACTAAATAACTAAATAACTAAATAACTAAATAACTAAATAACTAAATAACTAAATAACTAAATAACTAAATAACTAAATAACTAAATAACTAAATAACTAAATAACTAAATAACTAAATAACTAAATAACTAAATAACTAAATAACTAAATAACTAAATAACTAAATAACTAAATAACTAAATAACTAAATAACTAAATAACTAAATAACTAAATAACTAAATAACTAAATAACTAAATAACTAAATAACTAAATAACTAAATAACTAAATAACTAAATAACTAAATAACTAAATAACTAAATAACTAAATAACTAAATAACTAAATAACTAAATAACTAAATAACTAAATAACTAAATAACTAAATAACTAAATAACTAAATAACTAAATAACTAAATAACTAAATAACTAAATAACTAAATAACTAAATAACTAAATAACTAAATAACTAAATAACTAAATAACTAAATAACTAAATAACTAAATAACTAAATAACTAAATAACTAAATAACTAAATAACTAAATAACTAAATAACTAAATAACTAAATAACTAAATAACTAAATAACTAAATAACTAAATAACTAAATAACTAAATAACTAAATAACTAAATAACTAAATAACTAAATAACTAAATAACTAAATAACTAAATAACTAAATAACTAAATAACTAAATAACTAAATAACTAAATAACTAAATAACTAAATAACTAAATAACTAAATAACTAAATAACTAAATAACTAAATAACTAAATAACTAAATAACTAAATAACTAAATAACTAAATAACTAAATAACTAAATAACTAAATAACTAAATAACTAAATAACTAAATAACTAAATAACTAAATAACTAAATAACTAAATAACTAAATAACTAAATAACTAAATAACTAAATAACTAAATAACTAAATAACTAAATAACTAAATAACTAAATAACTAAATAACTAAATAACTAAATAACTAAATAACTAAATAACTAAATAACTAAATAACTAAATAACTAAATAACTAAATAACTAAATAACTAAATAACTAAATAACTAAATAACTAAATAACTAAATAACTAAATAACTAAATAACTAAATAACTAAATAACTAAATAACTAAATAACTAAATAACTAAATAACTAAATAACTAAATAACTAAATAACTAAATAACTAAATAACTAAATAACTAAATAACTAAATAACTAAATAACTAAATAACTAAATAACCAAATAACTAAATAACTAAATAACTAAATAACTAAATAACTAAATAACTAAATAACTAAATAACTAAATAACTAAATAACTAAATAACTAAATAACTAAATAACTAAATAACTAAATAACTAAATAACTAAATAAACTAAATAACTAAATAACTAAATAACTAAATAACTAAATAACTAAATAACTAAATAACTAAATAACTAAATAACTAAATAACTAAATAACTAAATAACTAAATAACTAAATAACTAAATAACTAAATAACTAAATAACTAAATAACTAAATAACTAAATAACTAAATAACTAAATAACTAAATAACTAAATAACTAAATAACTAAATAACTAAATAACTAAATAACTAAATAACTAAATAACTAAATAACTAAATAACTAAATAACTAAATAACTAAATAACTAAATAACTAAATAACTAAATAACTAAATAACTAAATAACTAAATAACTAAATAACTAAATAACTAAATAACTAAATAACTAAATAACTAAATAACTAAATAACTAAATAACTAAATAACTAAATAACTAAATAACTAAATAACTAAATAACTAAATAACTAAATAACTAAATAACTAAATAACTAAATAACTAAATAACTAAATAACTAAATAACTAAATAACTAAATAACTAAATAACTAAATAACTAAATAACTAAATAACTAAATAACTAAATAACTAAATAACTAAATAACTAAATAACTAAATAACTAAATAACTAAATAACTAAATAACTAAATAACTAAATAACTAAATAACTAAATAACTAAATAACTAAATAACTAAATAACTAAATAACTAAATAACTAAATAACTAAATAACTAAATAACTAAATAACTAAATAACTAAATAACTAAATAACTAAATAACTAAATAACTAAATAACTAAATAACTAAATAACTAAATAACTAAATAACTAAATAACTAAATAACTAAATAACTAAATAACTAAATAACTAAATAACTAAATAACTAAATAACTAAATAACTAAATAACTAAATAACTAAATAACTAAATAACTAAATAACTAAATAACTAAATAACTAAATAACTAAATAACTAAATAACTAAATAACTAAATAACTAAATAACTAAATAACTAAATAACTAAATAACTAAATAACTAAATAACTAAATAACTAAATAACTAAATAACTAAATAACTAAATAACTAAATAACTAAATAACTAAATAACTAAATAACTAAATAACTAAATAACTAAATAACTAAATAACTAAATAACTAAATAACTAAATAACTAAATAACTAAATAACTAAATAACTAAATAACTAAATAACTAAATAACTAAATAACTAAATAACTAAATAACTAAATAACTAAATAACTAAATAACTAAATAACTAAATAACTAAATAACTAAATAACTAAATAACTAAATAACTAAATAACTAAATAACTAAATAACTAAATAACTAAATAACTAAATAACTAAATAACTAAATAACTAAATAACTAAATAACTAAATAACTAAATAACTAAATAACTAAATAACTAAATAACTAAATAACTAAATAACTAAATAACTAAATAACTAAATAACTAAATAACTAAATAACTAAATAACTAAATAACTAAATAACTAAATAACTAAATAACTAAATAACTAAATAACTAAATAACTAAATAACTAAATAACTAAATAACTAAATAACTAAATAACTAAATAACTAAATAACTAAATAACTAAATAACTAAATAACTAAATAACTAAATAACTAAATAACTAAATAACTAAATAACTAAATAACTAAATAACTAAATAACTAAATAACTAAATAACTAAATAACTAAATAACTAAATAACTAAATAACTAAATAACTAAATAACTAAATAACTAAATAACTAAATAACTAAATAACTAAATAACTAAATAACTAAATAACTAAATAACTAAATAACTAAATAACTAAATAACTAAATAACTAAATAACTAAATAACTAAATAACTAAATAACTAAATAACTAAATAACTAAATAACTAAATAACTAAATAACTAAATAACTAAATAACTAAATAACTAAATAACTAAATAACTAAATAACTAAATAACTAAATAACTAAATAACTAAATAACTAAATAACTAAATAACTAAATAACTAAATAACTAAATAACTAAATAACTAAATAACTAAATAACTAAATAACTAAATAACTAAATAACTAAATAACTAAATAACTAAATAACTAAATAACTAAATAACTAAATAACTAAATAACTAAATAACTAAATAACTAAATAACTAAATAACTAAATAACTAAATAACTAAATAACTAAATAACTAAATAACTAAATAACTAAATAACTAAATAACTAAATAACTAAATAACTAAATAACTAAATAACTAAATAACTAAATAACTAAATAACTAAATAACTAAATAACTAAATAACTAAATAACTAAATAACTAAATAACTAAATAACTAAATAACTAAATAACTAAATAACTAAATAACTAAATAACTAAATAACTAAATAACTAAATAACTAAATAACTAAATAACTAAATAACTAAATAACTAAATAACTAAATAACTAAATAACTAAATAACTAAATAACTAAATAACTAAATAACTAAATAACTAAATAACTAAATAACTAAATAACTAAATAACTAAATAACTAAATAACTAAATAACTAAATAACTAAATAACTAAATAACTAAATAACTAAATAACTAAATAACTAAATAACTAAATAACTAAATAACTAAATAACTAAATAACTAAATAACTAAATAACTAAATAACTAAATAACTAAATAACTAAATAACTAAATAACTAAATAACTAAATAACTAAATAACTAAATAACTAAATAACTAAATAACTAAATAACTAAATAACTAAATAACTAAATAACTAAATAACTAAATAACTAAATAACTAAATAACTAAATAACTAAATAACTAAATAACTAAATAACTAAATAACTAAATAACTAAATAACTAAATAACTAAATAACTAAATAACTAAATAACTAAATAACTAAATAACTAAATAACTAAATAACTAAATAACTAAATAACTAAATAACTAAATAACTAAATAACTAAATAACTAAATAACTAAATAACTAAATAACTAAATAACTAAATAACTAAATAACTAAATAACTAAATAACTAAATAACTAAATAACTAAATAACTAAATAACTAAATAACTAAATAACTAAATAACTAAATAACTAAATAACTAAATAACTAAATAACTAAATAACTAAATAACTAAATAACTAAATAACTAAATAACTAAATAACTAAATAACTAAATAACTAAATAACTAAATAACTAAATAACTAAATAACTAAATAACTAAATAACTAAATAACTAAATAACTAAATAACTAAATAACTAAATCTAAATAACTAAATAACTAAATAACTAAATAACTAAATAACTAAATAACTAAATAACTAAATAACTAAATAACTAAATAACTAAATAACTAAATAACTAAATAACTAAATAACTAAATAACTAAATAACTAAATAACTAAATAACTAAATAACTAAATAACTAAATAACTAAATAACTAAATAACTAAATAACTAAATAACTAAATAACTAAATAACTAAATAACTAAATAACTAAATAACTAAATAACTAAATAACTAAATAACTAAATAACTAAATAACTAAATAACTAAATAACTAAATAACTAAATAACTAAATAACTAAATAACTAAATAACTAAATAACTAAATAACTAAATAACTAAATAACTAAATAACTAAATAACTAAATAACTAAATAACTAAATAACTAAATAACTAAATAACTAAATAACTAAATAACTAAATAACTAAATAACTAAATAACTAAATAACTAAATAACTAAATAACTAAATAACTAAATAACTAAATAACTAAATAACTAAATAACTAAATAACTAAATAACTAAATAACTAAATAACTAAATAACTAAATAACTAAATAACTAAATAACTAAATAACTAAATAACTAAATAACTAAATAACTAAATAACTAAATAACTAAATAACTAAATAACTAAATAACTAAATAACTAAATAACTAAATAACTAAATAACTAAATAACTAAATAACTAAATAACTAAATAACTAAATAACTAAATAACTAAATAACTAAATAACTAAATAACTAAATAACTAAATAACTAAATAACTAAATAACTAAATAACTAAATAACTAAATAACTAAATAACTAAATAACTAAATAACTAAATAACTAAATAACTAAATAACTAAATAACTAAATAACTAAATAACTAAATAACTAAATAACTAAATAACTAAATAACTAAATAACTAAATAACTAAATAACTAAATAACTAAATAACTAAATAACTAAATAACTAAATAACTAAATAACTAAATAACTAAATAACTAAATAACTAAATAACTAAATAACTAAATAACTAAATAACTAAATAACTAAATAACTAAATAACTAAATAACTAAATAACTAAATAACTAAATAACTAAATAACTAAATAACTAAATAACTAAATAACTAAATAACTAAATAACTAAATAACTAAATAACTAAATAACTAAATAACTAAATAACTAAATAACTAAATAACTAAATAACTAAATAACTAAATAACTAAATAACTAAATAACTAAATAACTAAATAACTAAATAACTAAATAACTAAATAACTAAATAACTAAATAACTAAATAACTAAATAACTAAATAACTAAATAACTAAATAACTAAATAACTAAATAACTAAATAACTAAATAACTAAATAACTAAATAACTAAATAACTAAATAACTAAATAACTAAATAACTAAATAACTAAATAACTAAATAACTAAATAACTAAATAACTAAATAACTAAATAACTAAATAACTAAATAACTAAATAACTAAATAACTAAATAACTAAATAACTAAATAACTAAATAACTAAATAACTAAATAACTAAATAACTAAATAACTAAATAACTAAATAACTAAATAACTAAATAACTAAATAACTAAATAACTAAATAACTAAATAACTAAATAACTAAATAACTAAATAACTAAATAACTAAATAACTAAATAACTAAATAACTAAATAACTAAATAACTAAATAACTAAATAACTAAATAACTAAATAACTAAATAACTAAATAACTAAATAACTAAATAACTAAATAACTAAATAACTAAATAACTAAATAACTAAATAACTAAATAACTAAATAACTAAATAACTAAATAACTAAATAACTAAATAACTAAATAACTAAATAACTAAATAACTAAATAACTAAATAACTAAATAACTAAATAACTAAATAACTAAATAACTAAATAACTAAATAACTAAATAACTAAATAACTAAATAACTAAATAACTAAATAACTAAATAACTAAATAACTAAATAACTAAATAACTAAATAACTAAATAACTAAATAACTAAATAACTAAATAACTAAATAACTAAATAACTAAATAACTAAATAACTAAATAACTAAATAACTAAATAACTAAATAACTAAATAACTAAATAACTAAATAACTAAATAACTAAATAACTAAATAACTAAATAACTAAATAACTAAATAACTAAATAACTAAATAACTAAATAACTAAATAACTAAATAACTAAATAACTAAATAACTAAATAACTAAATAACTAAATAACTAAATAACTAAATAACTAAATAACTAAATAACTAAATAACTAAATAACTAAATAACTAAATAACTAAATAACTAAATAACTAAATAACTAAATAACTAAATAACTAAATAACTAAATAACTAAATAACTAAATAACTAAATAACTAAATAACTAAATAACTAAATAACTAAATAACTAAATAACTAAATAACTAAATAACTAAATAACTAAATAACTAAATAACTAAATAACTAAATAACTAAATAACTAAATAACTAAATAACTAAATAACTAAATAACTAAATAACTAAATAACTAAATAACTAAATAACTAAATAACTAAATAACTAAATAACTAAATAACTAAATAACTAAATAACTAAATAACTAAATAACTAAATAACTAAATAACTAAATAACTAAATAACTAAATAACTAAATAACTAAATAACTAAATAACTAAATAACTAAATAACTAAATAACTAAATAACTAAATAACTAAATAACTAAATAACTAAATAACTAAATAACTAAATAACTAAATAACTAAATAACTAAATAACTAAATAACTAAATAACTAAATAACTAAATAACTAAATAACTAAATAACTAAATAACTAAATAACTAAATAACTAAATAACTAAATAACTAAATAACTAAATAACTAAATAACTAAATAACTAAATAACTAAATAACTAAATAACTAAATAACTAAATAACTAAATAACTAAATAACTAAATAACTAAATAACTAAATAACTAAATAACTAAATAACTAAATAACTAAATAACTAAATAACTAAATAACTAAATAACTAAATAACTAAATAACTAAATAACTAAATAACTAAATAACTAAATAACTAAATAACTAAATAACTAATAACTAAATAACTAAATAACTAAATAACTAAATAACTAAATAACTAAATAACTAAATAACTAAATAACTAATAACTAAATAACTAAATAACTAAATAACTAAATAACTAAATAACTAACTAAATACTAAATAACTAAATAACTAAATAACTAATAACTAAATAACTAAATAACTAAATAACTAAATAACTAAATAACTAAATAACTAAATAACTAAATAACTAAATAAACTAAATAACTAAATAACTAAATAACTAAATAACTAAATAACTAAATAACTAAATAACTAAATAACTAAATAACTAAATAACTAAATAACTAAATAACTAAATAACTAAATAACTAAATAACTAAATAACTAAATAACTAAATAACTAAATAACTAAATAACTAAATAACTAAATAACTAAATAACTAAATAACTAAATAACTAAATAACTAAATAACTAAATAACTAAATAACTAAATAACTAAATAACTAAATAACTAAATAACTAAATAACTAAATAACTAAATAACTAAATAACTAAATAACTAAATAACTAAATAACTAAATAACTAAATAACTAAATAACTAAATAACTAAATAACTAAATAACTAAATAAACTAAATAACTAAATAACTAAATAACTAAATAACTAAATAACTAAATAACTAAATAACTAAATAACTAAATAACTAAATAACTAAATAACTAAATAACTAAATAACTAAATAACTAAATAACTAAATAACTAAATAACTAAATAACTAAATAACTAAATAACTAAATAACTAAATAACTAAATAACTAAATAACTAAATAACTAAATAACTAAATAACTAAATAACTAAATACTAAATAACTAAATAACTAAATAACTAAATAACTAAATAACTAATAACTAAATAACTAAATAACTAAATAACTAAATAACTAAATAACTAAATAACTAAATAACTAAATAACTAAATAACTAAATAACTAAATAAATAATAACTAAATAACTAAATAACTAAATAACTAAATAAACTAAATAACTAAATAACTAAATAACTAAATAACTAAATAACTAAATAACTAAATAACTAAATAACTAATAACTAAATAACTAAATAACTAAATAACTAAACTAAATAACTAAATAACTAAATAACTAAATAACTAATAACTAAATAACTAAATAACTAAATAACTAAATAACTAAATAACTAAATAACTAAATAACTAAATAACTAAATAACTAAATAACTAAATAACTAAATAACTAAATAACTAAATAACTAAATAACTAAATAACTAAATAACTAAATAACTAAATAACTAAATAACTAAATAACTAAATAACTAAATAACTAAATAACTAAATAACTAAATAACTAAATAACTAAATAACTAAATAACTAAATAACTAAATAACTAAATAACTAAATAACTAAATAACTAAATAACTAAATAACTAAATAACTAAATAACTAAATAACTAAATAACTAAATAACTAAATAACTAAACTAACTAAACTAACTAAACTAACTAAATCAACTAAATAACTAAATAACTAAATAACTAAATAACTAAATAACTAAATAACTAAATAACTAAATAACTAAATAACTAAATAACTAAATAACTAAATAACTAAATAACTAAATAACTAAATAACTAAATAACTAAATAACTAAATAACTAAATAACTAAATAACTAAATAACTAAATAACTAAATAACTAAATAACTAAATAACTAAATAACTAAATAACTAAATAACTAAATAACTAAATAACTAAATAACTAAATAACTAAATAACAAATAACTAAATAACTAAATAACTAAATAACTAAATAACTAAATAACTAAATAACTAAATAACTAAATAACTAAATAACTAAATAACTAAATAACTAAATAACTAAATAACTAAATAACTAAATAACTAAATAACTAAATAACTAAATAACTAAATAACTAAATAACTAAATAACTAAATAACTAAATAACTAAATAACTAAATAACTAAATAACTAAATAACTAAATAACTAAATAACTAAATAACTAAATACAAATAACTAAATAACTAAATAACTAAATAACTAAATAACTAAATAACTAAATAACTAAATAACTAAATAACTAAATAACTAAATAACTAAATAACTAAATAACTAAATAACTAAATAACTAAATAACTAAATAACTAAATAACTAAATAACTAAATAACTAAATAACTAAATAACTAAATAACTAAATAACTAATAAATAACTAAATAACTAAATAACAAATAACTAAATAACTAAATAACTAAATAACTAAATAACTAAATAACTAAATAACTAAATAACTAAATAACATATAACTAAATAACTAAATAACTAAATAACTAAATAACTAAATAACTAAATAACTAAATAACTAAATAACTAAATAACTAAATAACTAAATAACTAAATAAACTAAATAACTAAATAACTAAATAACTAAATAACTAAATAACTAAATAACTAAATAACTAAATAACTAAATAACTAAATAACTAAATAACTAAATAACTAAATAACTAAATAACTAAATAACTAAATAACTAAATAACTAAATAACTAAATAAACTAAATAACTAAATAACTAAATAACTAAATAACTAAATAACTAAATAACTAAATAACTAAATAACTAAATAACTAAATAACTAAATAACTAAATAACTAAATAACTAAATAACTAAATAACTAAATAACAAATAACTAAATAACTAAATAACTAATAACTAAATAACTAAATAACTAAATAACTAAATAACTAAATACTAAATAACTAAATAACTAAATAACTAAATAACTAAATAACTAAATAACTAAATAACTAAATAACTAAATAACTAAATAACTAAATAACTAAATAACTAAATAACTAAATAACTAAATAACTAAATAACTAAATAACTAAATAACTAAATAACTAAATAACTAAATAACTAAATACTAAATAACTAAATAACTAAATAACTAAATAACTAAATAAACTAAATAACTAAATAAATAAACTAAATAACTAAATAACTAAAACTAAAACTAAATAACTAAATAACTTAAATAACTAAATAACTAAATAACTAAATAACTAAATAACTAACTAAACTAAATAACTAAATAACTAAATAACTAAATAACTAAATAACTAAATAACTAAATAACTAAATAACTAAATAACTAAATAACTAAATAACTAAATAACTAAATAACTAAATAACTAAATAACTAAATAACTAAATAACTAAATACTAAATAACTAAATAACTAAATAACAAATAACTAAATAACTAAATAACTAAATAACTAAATAACTAAATAACTAAATAACTAAATAACTAAATAACTAAATAACTAAATAACTAAATAACTAAATAACTAAATAACTAAATAACTAAATAACTAAATAACTAAATAACTAAATAACTAAAAACTAAATAACTAAATAACTAAATAACTAAATAACTAAATAACTAAATAACTAAATAACTAAATAACTAAATAACTAAATAACTAAATAACTAAATAACTAAATAACTAAATAACTAAATAACTAAATAACTAAATAACTAAATAACTAAATAACTAAATAACTAAATAACTAAATAACTAAATAACTAAATAACTAAATAACTAAATAACTAAATAACTAAATAACTAAATAACTAAATAACTAAAATAACTAAATAACTAAATAACTAAATAACTAAATAACTAAATAACTAAATAACTAAATAACTAAATAACTAAATAACTAAATAACTAATAACTAAATAACTAAATAACTAAATAACTAAATAACTAAATAACTAAATAACTAAATAACTAAATAACTAATAACTAAATAACTAAATAACTAAATAACTAAATAACTAAATAACTAAATAACTAAATAACTAAATAACTAAATAACTAATAACTAAATAACTAAATAACTAAATAACTAAATAACTAAATAACTAAATAACTAAATAACTAAATAACTAAATAACTAATAACTAAATAACTAAATAACTAAATAACTAAATAACTAAATAACTAAATAACTAAATAACTAAATAACTAAATAACTAAATAACTAAATAACTAAATAACTAAATAACTAAATAACTAAATAACTAAATAACTAAATAACTAAATAACTAAATAACTAAATAACTAAATAACTAAATAACTAAATAACTAAATAACTAAAATAACTAAATAACTAAATAACTAAATAACTAAATAACTAAATAACTAAATAACTAAATAACTAAATAACTAAATAACTAAATAACTAAATAACTAAATAACTAAATAACTAAATAACTAAATAACTAAAATAACTAAATAACTAAATAACTAAATAACTAAATAACTAATAACTAAATAACTAAATAACTAAATAACTAAATAACTAAATAATAAATAACTAAATAACTAAATAACTAAATAACTAAATAACTAAATAACTTAAATAACTAAATAACTAAATAACTAAATAACTAAATAACTAAATAACTAAACTAAACTAAATAACTAAATAACTAAATAACTAAATAACTAAATAACTAAATAACTAAATAACTAAATAACTAATAACTAAATAACTAAATAACTAAATAACTAATAACTAAATAACTAAATAACTAAATAACTAAATAACTAAATAACTAAATAACTAAACTAACTAAATAACTAAATAACTAAATACTAAATAACTAAACTAACTAAATAACTAACTAAACTAACTAAACTAACTAACCTAAATAACTAAATAACTAAATAACTAATATAACTAAATAACTAAAATAACTAAATAACAAATAACTAAATAACTAAATAACTAAAATAACAAAATAAACTAAATAACTAAATAACTAAATAACTAAATAACTAAATAACTAAATAACTAAATAACTAAATAACTAAATAAACTAAATAACTAACTAAATAACTAAATAACTAAATAACTAAATAACTAAATAACTAAATAACTAAATAACTAAATAACTAAATAACTAAATAACTAAATAACTAAATAACTAAATAACTAAATAACTAAATAACTAAATAACTAAATAACTAAATAACTAAATAACTAAATAACTAAATAACTAAATAACTAAATAACTAAATAACTAAATAACTAAATAACTAAATAACTAAATAACTAAATAACTAAATAACTAAATAACTAAATAACTAAATAACTAAATAACTAAATAACTAAATAACTAAATAACTAAATAACTAAATAACTAAATAACTAAATAACTAAATAACTAAATAACTAAATAACTAAATAACTAAATAACTAAATAACTAAATAACTAAATAACTAAATAACTAAATAACTAAATAACTAAATAACTAAATAACTAAATAACTAAATAACTAAATAACTAAATAACTAAATAACTAAATAACTAAATAACTAAATAACTAAATAACTAAATAACTAAATAACTAAATAACTAAATAACTAAATAACTAAATAACTAAATAACTAAATAACTAAATAACTAAATAACTAAATAACTAAATAACTAAATAACTAAATAACTAAATAACTAAATAACTAAATAACTAAATAACTAAATAACTAAATAACTAAATAACTAAATAACTAAATAACTAAATAACTAAATAACTAAATAACTAAATAACTAAATAACTAAATAACTAAATAACTAAATAACTAAATAACTAAATAACTAAATAACTAAATAACTAAATAACTAAATAACTAAATAACTAAATAACTAAATAACTAAATAACTAAATAACTAAATAACTAAATAACTAAATAACTAAATAACTAAATAACTAAATAACTAAATAACTAAATAACTAAATAACTAAATAACTAAATAACTAAATAACTAAATAACTAAATAACTAAATAACTAAATAACTAAATAACTAAATAACTAAATAACTAAATAACTAAATAACTAAATAACTAAATAACTAAATAACTAAATAACTAAATAACTAAATAACTAAATAACTAAATAACTAAATAACTAAATAACTAAATAACTAAATAACTAAATAACTAAATAACTAAATAACTAAATAACTAAATAACTAAATAACTAAATAACTAAATAACTAAATAACTAAATAACTAAATAACTAAATAACTAAATAACTAAATAACTAAATAACTAAATAACTAAATAACTAAATAACTAAATAACTAAATAACTAAATAACTAAATAACTAAATAACTAAATAACTAAATAACTAAATAACTAAATAACTAAATAACTAAATAACTAAATAACTAAATAACTAAATAACTAAATAACTAAATAACTAAATAACTAAATAACTAAATAACTAAATAACTAAATAACTAAATAACTAAATAACTAAATAACTAAATAACTAAATAACTAAATAACTAAATAACTAAATAACTAAATAACTAAATAACTAAATAACTAAATAACTAAATAACTAAATAACTAAATAACTAAATAACTAAATAACTAAATAACTAAATAACTAAATAACTAAATAACTAAATAACTAAATAACTAAATAACTAAATAACTAAATAACTAAATAACTAAATAACTAAATAACTAAATAACTAAATAACTAAATAACTAAATAACTAAATAACTAAATAACTAAATAACTAAATAACTAAATAACTAAATAACTAAATAACTAAATAACTAAATAACTAAATAACTAAATAACTAAATAACTAAATAACTAAATAACTAAATAACTAAATAACTAAATAACTAAATAACTAAATAACTAAATAACTAAATAACTAAATAACTAAATAACTAAATAACTAAATAACTAAATAACTAAATAACTAAATAACTAAATAACTAAATAACTAAATAACTAAATAACTAAATAACTAAATAACTAAATAACTAAATAACTAAATAACTAAATAACTAAATAACTAAATAACTAAATAACTAAATAACTAAATAACTAAATAACTAAATAACTAAATAACTAAATAACTAAAATAACTAAATAACTAAATAACTAAATAACTAAATAACTAAATAACTAAATAACTAAATAACTAAATAACTAATAACTAAATAACTAAATAACTAAATAACTAAAATAACTAAATAACTAAATAACTAAATAACTAAATAACTAAATAACTAAATAACTAAATAACTAAATAACTAAATAACTAAATAACTAAATAACTAAATAACTAAATAACTAAATACTAAATAACTAAAAACTAAATAACTAAATAACTAAATAACTAAATAACTAAATAACTAAATAACTAAATAACTAAATAACTAAATAACTAAATAACTAAATAACTAAATAACTAAATAACTAAATAACTAAATAACTAAATAAACTAACTAAACTAACTAAACTAACTAAATAACTAATAACTAAATAACTAAATAACTAAATAACTAATAACTAAATAACTAAATAACTAAATAACTAAATAACTAAATAACTAATAACTAAATAACTAAATAACTAAATAACTAAATAACTAAATAACTAAATAACTAAATAACTAAATAACTAAATAACTAAATAACTAAATAAACTAAATAACTAAATAACTAAATAACTAAATAACTAAATAACTAAATAACTAATAACTAAATAACTAAATAACTAAATAACTAAATAACTAAATAACTAAATAACTAAATAACTAAATAACTAAATAACTAAATAACTAAATAACTAAATAACTAAATAACTAAATAACTAAATAACTAATAACTAAATAACTAAATAACTAAATAACTAAATAACTAAATAACTAAATAACTAAATAACTAAATAACTAAATAACTAAATAACTAAATAACTAAATAACTAAATAACTAAATAACTAAATAACTAAATAACTAAATAACTAAATAACTAAATAACTAAATACTAAATAACTAAATAACTAATAACTAATAACTAAATAACTAAATAAATAACTAAATAACTAAATAACTAAATAACTAAATAACTAAATAACTAAATAACTAAATAACTAAATAACTAAATAACTAAATAACTAAATAACTAAATAACTAAATAACATAACTAATACTAATAACTAAATAACTAAATAACTAAATACTAAATAACTAATAACTAAATAACTAAATAACTAAATAACTAAATAACTAATACTAATAACTAAATAACTAAATAACTAAATAACTAAATAACTAAATAACTAAATAACTAAATAACTAAATAACTAAATAACTAAATAACTAAATAACTAAATAACTAAATAACTAAATAACTAAATAACTAAATAACTAAATAACTAAATAACTAAATAACTAAATAACTAAATAACTAAATAACTAAATAACTAAATAACTAAATAACTAAATAACTAAATAACTAAATAACTAAATAACTAAATAACTAAATAACTAAATAACTAAATAACTAAATAACTAAATAACTAAATAACTAAATAACTAAATAACTAAATAACTAAATAACTAAATAACTAAATAACTAAATAACTAAATAACTAAATAACTAAATAACTAAATAACTAAATAACTAAATAACTAAATAACTAAATAACTAAATAACTAAATAACTAAATAACTAAATAACTAAATAACTAAATAACTAAATAACTAAATAACTAAATAACTAAATAACTAAATAACTAAATAACTAAATAACTAAATAACTAAATAACTAAATAACTAAATAACTAAATAACTAAATAACTAAATAACTAAATAACTAAATAACTAAATAACTAAATAACTAAATAACTAAATAACTAAATAACTAAATAACTAAATAACTAAATAACTAAATAACTAAATAACTAAATAACTAAATAACTAAATAACTAAATAACTAAATAACTAAATAACTAAATAACTAAATAACTAAATAACTAAATAACTAAATAACTAAATAACTAAATAACTAAATAACTAAATAACTAAATAACTAAATAACTAAATAACTAAATAACTAAATAACTAAATAACTAAATAACTAAATAACTAAATAACTAAATAACTAAATAACTAAATAACTAAATAACTAAATAACTAAATAACTAAATAACTAAATAACTAAATAACTAAATAACTAAATAACTAAATAACTAAATAACTAAATAACTAAATAACTAAATAACTAAATAACTAAATAACTAAATAACTAAATAACTAAATAACTAAATAACTAAATAACTAAATAACTAAATAACTAAATAACTAAATAACTAAATAACTAAATAACTAAATAACTAAATAACTAAATAACTAAATAACTAAATAACTAAATAACTAAATAACTAAATAACTAAATAACTAAATAACTAAATAACTAAATAACTAAATAACTAAATAACTAAATAACTAAATAACTAAATAACTAAATAACTAAATAACTAAATAACTAAATAACTAAATAACTAAATAACTAAATAACTAAATAACTAAATAACTAAATAACTAAATAACTAAATAACTAAATAACTAAATAACTAAATAACTAAATAACTAAATAACTAAATAACTAAATAACTAAATAACTAAATAACTAAATAACTAAATAACTAAATAACTAAATAACTAAATAACTAAATAACTAAATAACTAAATAACTAAATAACTAAATAACTAAATAACTAAATAACTAAATAACTAAATAACTAAATAACTAAATAACTAAATAACTAAATAACTAAATAACTAAATAACTAAATAACTAAATAACTAAATAACTAAATAACTAAATAACTAAATAACTAAATAACTAAATAACTAAATAACTAAATAACTAAATAACTAAATAACTAAATAACTAAATAACTAAATAACTAAATAACTAAATAACTAAATAACTAAATAACTAAATAACTAAATAACTAAATAACTAAATAACTAAATAACTAAATAACTAAATAACTAAATAACTAAATAACTAAATAACTAAATAACTAAATAACTAAATAACTAAATAACTAAATAACTAAATAACTAAATAACTAAATAACTAAATAACTAAATAACTAAATAACTAAATAACTAAATAACTAAATAACTAAATAACTAAATAACTAAATAACTAAATAACTAAATAACTAAATAACTAAATAACTAAATAACTAAATAACTAAATAACTAAATAACTAAATAACTAAATAACTAAATAACTAAATAACTAAATAACTAAATAACTAAATAACTAAATAACTAAATAACTAAATAACTAAATAACTAAATAACTAAATAACTAAATAACTAAATAACTAAATAACTAAATAACTAAATAACTAAATAACTAAATAACTAAATAACTAAATAACTAAATAACTAAATAACTAAATAACTAAATAACTAAATAACTAAATAACTAAATAACTAAATAACTAAATAACTAAATAACTAAATAACTAAATAACTAAATAACTAAATAACTAAATAACTAAATAACTAAATAACTAAATAACTAAATAACTAAATAACTAAATAACTAAATAACTAAATAACTAAATAACTAAATAACTAAATAACTAAATAACTAAATAACTAAATAACTAAATAACTAAATAACTAAATAACTAAATAACTAAATAACTAAATAACTAAATAACTAAATAACTAAATAACTAAATAACTAAATAACTAAATAACTAAATAACTAAATAACTAAATAACTAAATAACTAAATAACTAAATAACTAAATAACTAAATAACTAAATAACTAAATAACTAAATAACTAAATAACTAAATAACTAAATAACTAAATAACTAAATAACTAAATAACTAAATAACTAAATAACTAAATAACTAAATAACTAAATAACTAAATAACTAAATAACTAAATAACTAAATAACTAAATAACTAAATAACTAAATAACTAAATAACTAAATAACTAAATAACTAAATAACTAAATAACTAAATAACTAAATAACTAAATAACTAAATAACTAAATAACTAAATAACTAAATAACTAAATAACTAAATAACTAAATAACTAAATAACTAAATAACTAAATAACTAAATAACTAAATAACTAAATAACTAAATAACTAAATAACTAAATAACTAAATAACTAAATAACTAAATAACTAAATAACTAAATAACTAAATAACTAAATAACTAAATAACTAAATAACTAAATAACTAAATAACTAAATAACTAAATAACTAAATAACTAAATAACTAAATAACTAAATAACTAAATAACTAAATAACTAAATAACTAAATAACTAAATAACTAAATAACTAAATAACTAAATAACTAAATAACTAAATAACTAAATAACTAAATAACTAAATAACTAAATAACTAAATAACTAAATAACTAAATAACTAAATAACTAAATAACTAAATAACTAAATAACTAAATAACTAAATAACTAAATAACTAAATAACTAAATAACTAAATAACTAAATAACTAAATAACTAAATAACTAAATAACTAAATAACTAAATAACTAAATAACTAAATAACTAAATAACTAAATAACTAAATAACTAAATAACTAAATAACTAAATAACTAAATAACTAAATAACTAAATAACTAAATAACTAAATAACTAAATAACTAAATAACTAAATAACTAAATAACTAAATAACTAAATAACTAAATAACTAAATAACTAAATAACTAAATAACTAAATAACTAAATAACTAAATAACTAAATAACTAAATAACTAAATAACTAAATAACTAAATAACTAAATAACTAAATAACTAAATAACTAAATAACTAAATAACTAAATAACTAAATAACTAAATAACTAAATAACTAAATAACTAAATAACTAAATAACTAAATAACTAAATAACTAAATAACTAAATAACTAAATAACTAAATAACTAAATAACTAAATAACTAAATAACTAAATAACTAAATAACTAAATAACTAAATAACTAAATAACTAAATAACTAAATAACTAAATAACTAAATAACTAAATAACTAAATAACTAAATAACTAAATAACTAAATAACTAAATAACTAAATAACTAAATAACTAAATAACTAAATAACTAAATAACTAAATAACTAAATAACTAAATAACTAAATAACTAAATAACTAAATAACTAAATAACTAAATAACTAAATAACTAAATAACTAAATAACTAAATAACTAAATAACTAAATAACTAAATAACTAAATAACTAAATAACTAAATAACTAAATAACTAAATAACTAAATAACTAAATAACTAAATAACTAAATAACTAAATAACTAAATAACTAAATAACTAAATAACTAAATAACTAAATAACTAAATAACTAAATAACTAAATAACTAAATAACTAAATAACTAAATAACTAAATAACTAAATAACTAAATAACTAAATAACTAAATAACTAAATAACTAAATAACTAAATAACTAAATAACTAAATAACTAAATAACTAAATAACTAAATAACTAAATAACTAAATAACTAAATAACTAAATAACTAAATAACTAAATAACTAAATAACTAAATAACTAAATAACTAAATAACTAAATAACTAAATAACTAAATAACTAAATAACTAAATAACTAAATAACTAAATAACTAAATAACTAAATAACTAAATAACTAAATAACTAAATAACTAAATAACTAAATAACTAAATAACTAAATAACTAAATAACTAAATAACTAAATAACTAAATAACTAAATAACTAAATAACTAAATAACTAAATAACTAAATAACTAAATAACTAAATAACTAAATAACTAAATAACTAAATAACTAAATAACTAAATAACTAAATAACTAAATAACTAAATAACTAAATAACTAAATAACTAAATAACTAAATAACTAAATAACTAAATAACTAAATAACTAAATAACTAAATAACTAAATAACTAAATAACTAAATAACTAAATAACTAAATAACTAAATAACTAAATAACTAAATAACTAAATAACTAAATAACTAAATAACTAAATAACTAAATAACTAAATAACTAAATAACTAAATAACTAAATAACTAAATAACTAAATAACTAAATAACTAAATAACTAAATAACTAAATAACTAAATAACTAAATAACTAAATAACTAAATAACTAAATAACTAAATAACTAAATAACTAAATAACTAAATAACTAAATAACTAAATAACTAAATAACTAAATAACTAAATAACTAAATAACTAAATAACTAAATAACTAAATAACTAAATAACTAAATAACTAAATAACTAAATAACTAAATAACTAAATAACTAAATAACTAAATAACTAAATAACTAAATAACTAAATAACTAAATAACTAAATAACTAAATAACTAAATAACTAAATAACTAAATAACTAAATAACTAAATAACTAAATAACTAAATAACTAAATAACTAAATAACTAAATAACTAAATAACTAAATAACTAAATAACTAAATAACTAAATAACTAAATAACTAAATAACTAAATAACTAAATAACTAAATAACTAAATAACTAAATAACTAAATAACTAAATAACTAAATAACTAAATAACTAAATAACTAAATAACTAAATAACTAAATAACTAAATAACTAAATAACTAAATAACTAAATAACTAAATAACTAAATAACTAAATAACTAAATAACTAAATAACTAAATAACTAAATAACTAAATAACTAAATAACTAAATAACTAAATAACTAAATAACTAAATAACTAAATAACTAAATAACTAAATAACTAAATAACTAAATAACTAAATAACTAAATAACTAAATAACTAAATAACTAAATAACTAAATAACTAAATAACTAAATAACTAAATAACTAAATAACTAAATAACTAAATAACTAAATAACTAAATAACTAAATAACTAAATAACTAAATAACTAAATAACTAAATAACTAAATAACTAAATAACTAAATAACTAAATAACTAAATAACTAAATAACTAAATAACTAAATAACTAAATAACTAAATAACTAAATAACTAAATAACTAAATAACTAAATAACTAAATAACTAAATAACTAAATAACTAAATAACTAAATAACTAAATAACTAAATAACTAAATAACTAAATAACTAAATAACTAAATAACTAAATAACTAAATAACTAAATAACTAAATAACTAAATAACTAAATAACTAAATAACTAAATAACTAAATAACTAAATAACTAAATAACTAAATAACTAAATAACTAAATAACTAAATAACTAAATAACTAAATAACTAAATAACTAAATAACTAAATAACTAAATAACTAAATAACTAAATAACTAAATAACTAAATAACTAAATAACTAAATAACTAAATAACTAAATAACTAAATAACTAAATAACTAAATAACTAAATAACTAAATAACTAAATAACTAAATAACTAAATAACTAAATAACTAAATAACTAAATAACTAAATAACTAAATAACTAAATAACTAAATAACTAAATAACTAAATAACTAAATAACTAAATAACTAAATAACTAAATAACTAAATAACTAAATAACTAAATAACTAAATAACTAAATAACTAAATAACTAAATAACTAAATAACTAAATAACTAAATAACTAAATAACTAAATAACTAAATAACTAAATAACTAAATAACTAAATAACTAAATAACTAAATAACTAAATAACTAAATAACTAAATAACTAAATAACTAAATAACTAAATAACTAAATAACTAAATAACTAAATAACTAAATAACTAAATAACTAAATAACTAAATAACTAAATAACTAAATAACTAAATAACTAAATAACTAAATAACTAAATAACTAAATAACTAAATAACTAAATAACTAAATAACTAAATAACTAAATAACTAAATAACTAAATAACTAAATAACTAAATAACTAAATAACTAAATAACTAAATAACTAAATAACTAAATAACTAAATAACTAAATAACTAAATAACTAAATAACTAAATAACTAAATAACTAAATAACTAAATAACTAAATAACTAAATAACTAAATAACTAAATAACTAAATAACTAAATAACTAAATAACTAAATAACTAAATAACTAAATAACTAAATAACTAAATAACTAAATAACTAAATAACTAAATAACTAAATAACTAAATAACTAAATAACTAAATAACTAAATAACTAAATAACTAAATAACTAAATAACTAAATAACTAAATAACTAAATAACTAAATAACTAAATAACTAAATAACTAAATAACTAAATAACTAAATAACTAAATAACTAAATAACTAAATAACTAAATAACTAAATAACTAAATAACTAAATAACTAAATAACTAAATAACTAAATAACTAAATAACTAAATAACTAAATAACTAAATAACTAAATAACTAAATAACTAAATAACTAAATAACTAAATAACTAAATAACTAAATAACTAAATAACTAAATAACTAAATAACTAAATAACTAAATAACTAAATAACTAAATAACTAAATAACTAAATAACTAAATAACTAAATAACTAAATAACTAAATAACTAAATAACTAAATAACTAAATAACTAAATAACTAAATAACTAAATAACTAAATAACTAAATAACTAAATAACTAAATAACTAAATAACTAAATAACTAAATAACTAAATAACTAAATAACTAAATAACTAAATAACTAAATAACTAAATAACTAAATAACTAAATAACTAAATAACTAAATAACTAAATAACTAAATAACTAAATAACTAAATAACTAAATAACTAAATAACTAAATAACTAAATAACTAAATAACTAAATAACTAAATAACTAAATAACTAAATAACTAAATAACTAAATAACTAAATAACTAAATAACTAAATAACTAAATAACTAAATAACTAAATAACTAAATAACTAAATAACTAAATAACTAAATAACTAAATAACTAAATAACTAAATAACTAAATAACTAAATAACTAAATAACTAAATAACTAAATAACTAAATAACTAAATAACTAAATAACTAAATAACTAAATAACTAAATAACTAAATAACTAAATAACTAAATAACTAAATAACTAAATAACTAAATAACTAAATAACTAAATAACTAAATAACTAAATAACTAAATAACTAAATAACTAAATAACTAAATAACTAAATAACTAAATAACTAAATAACTAAATAACTAAATAACTAAATAACTAAATAACTAAATAACTAAATAACTAAATAACTAAATAACTAAATAACTAAATAACTAAATAACTAAATAACTAAATAACTAAATAACTAAATAACTAAATAACTAAATAACTAAATAACTAAATAACTAAATAACTAAATAACTAAATAACTAAATAACTAAATAACTAAATAACTAAATAACTAAATAACTAAATAACTAAATAACTAAATAACTAAATAACTAAATAACTAAATAACTAAATAACTAAATAACTAAATAACTAAATAACTAAATAACTAAATAACTAAATAACTAAATAACTAAATAACTAAATAACTAAATAACTAAATAACTAAATAACTAAATAACTAAATAACTAAATAACTAAATAACTAAATAACTAAATAACTAAATAACTAAATAACTAAATAACTAAATAACTAAATAACTAAATAACTAAATAACTAAATAACTAAATAACTAAATAACTAAATAACTAAATAACTAAATAACTAAATAACTAAATAACTAAATAACTAAATAACTAAATAACTAAATAACTAAATAACTAAATAACTAAATAACTAAATAACTAAATAACTAAATAACTAAATAACTAAATAACTAAATAACTAAATAACTAAATAACTAAATAACTAAATAACTAAATAACTAAATAACTAAATAACTAAATAACTAAATAACTAAATAACTAAATAACTAAATAACTAAATAACTAAATAACTAAATAACTAAATAACTAAATAACTAAATAACTAAATAACTAAATAACTAAATAACTAAATAACTAAATAACTAAATAACTAAATAACTAAATAACTAAATAACTAAATAACTAAATAACTAAATAACTAAATAACTAAATAACTAAATAACTAAATAACTAAATAACTAAATAACTAAATAACTAAATAACTAAATAACTAAATAACTAAATAACTAAATAACTAAATAACTAAATAACTAAATAACTAAATAACTAAATAACTAAATAACTAAATAACTAAATAACTAAATAACTAAATAACTAAATAACTAAATAACTAAATAACTAAATAACTAAATAACTAAATAACTAAATAACTAAATAACTAAATAACTAAATAACTAAATAACTAAATAACTAAATAACTAAATAACTAAATAACTAAATAACTAAATAACTAAATAACTAAATAACTAAATAACTAAATAACTAAATAACTAAATAACTAAATAACTAAATAACTAAATAACTAAATAACTAAATAACTAAATAACTAAATAACTAAATAACTAAATAACTAAATAACTAAATAACTAAATAACTAAATAACTAAATAACTAAATAACTAAATAACTAAATAACTAAATAACTAAATAACTAAATAACTAAATAACTAAATAACTAAATAACTAAATAACTAAATAACTAAATAACTAAATAACTAAATAACTAAATAACTAAATAACTAAATAACTAAATAACTAAATAACTAAATAACTAAATAACTAAATAACTAAATAACTAAATAACTAAATAACTAAATAACTAAATAACTAAATAACTAAATAACTAAATAACTAAATAACTAAATAACTAAATAACTAAATAACTAAATAACTAAATAACTAAATAACTAAATAACTAAATAACTAAATAACTAAATAACTAAATAACTAAATAACTAAATAACTAAATAACTAAATAACTAAATAACTAAATAACTAAATAACTAAATAACTAAATAACTAAATAACTAAATAACTAAATAACTAAATAACTAAATAACTAAATAACTAAATAACTAAATAACTAAATAACTAAATAACTAAATAACTAAATAACTAAATAACTAAATAACTAAATAACTAAATAACTAAATAACTAAATAACTAAATAACTAAATAACTAAATAACTAAATAACTAAATAACTAAATAACTAAATAACTAAATAACTAAATAACTAAATAACTAAATAACTAAATAACTAAATAACTAAATAACTAAATAACTAAATAACTAAATAACTAAATAACTAAATAACTAAATAACTAAATAACTAAATAACTAAATAACTAAATAACTAAATAACTAAATAACTAAATAACTAAATAACTAAATAACTAAATAACTAAATAACTAAATAACTAAATAACTAAATAACTAAATAACTAAATAACTAAATAACTAAATAACTAAATAACTAAATAACTAAATAACTAAATAACTAAATAACTAAATAACTAAATAACTAAATAACTAAATAACTAAATAACTAAATAACTAAATAACTAAATAACTAAATAACTAAATAACTAAATAACTAAATAACTAAATAACTAAATAACTAAATAACTAAATAACTAAATAACTAAATAACTAAATAACTAAATAACTAAATAACTAAATAACTAAATAACTAAATAACTAAATAACTAAATAACTAAATAACTAAATAACTAAATAACTAAATAACTAAATAACTAAATAACTAAATAACTAAATAACTAAATAACTAAATAACTAAATAACTAAATAACTAAATAACTAAATAACTAAATAACTAAATAACTAAATAACTAAATAACTAAATAACTAAATAACTAAATAACTAAATAACTAAATAACTAAATAACTAAATAACTAAATAACTAAATAACTAAATAACTAAATAACTAAATAACTAAATAACTAAATAACTAAATAACTAAATAACTAAATAACTAAATAACTAAATAACTAAATAACTAAATAACTAAATAACTAAATAACTAAATAACTAAATAACTAAATAACTAAATAACTAAATAACTAAATAACTAAATAACTAAATAACTAAATAACTAAATAACTAAATAACTAAATAACTAAATAACTAAATAACTAAATAACTAAATAACTAAATAACTAAATAACTAAATAACTAAATAACTAAATAACTAAATAACTAAATAACTAAATAACTAAATAACTAAATAACTAAATAACTAAATAACTAAATAACTAAATAACTAAATAACTAAATAACTAAATAACTAAATAACTAAATAACTAAATAACTAAATAACTAAATAACTAAATAACTAAATAACTAAATAACTAAATAACTAAATAACTAAATAACTAAATAACTAAATAACTAAATAACTAAATAACTAAATAACTAAATAACTAAATAACTAAATAACTAAATAACTAAATAACTAAATAACTAAATAACTAAATAACTAAATAACTAAATAACTAAATAACTAAATAACTAAATAACTAAATAACTAAATAACTAAATAACTAAATAACTAAATAACTAAATAACTAAATAACTAAATAACTAAATAACTAAATAACTAAATAACTAAATAACTAAATAACTAAATAACTAAATAACTAAATAACTAAATAACTAAATAACTAAATAACTAAATAACTAAATAACTAAATAACTAAATAACTAAATAACTAAATAACTAAATAACTAAATAACTAAATAACTAAATAACTAAATAACTAAATAACTAAATAACTAAATAACTAAATAACTAAATAACTAAATAACTAAATAACTAAATAACTAAATAACTAAATAACTAAATAACTAAATAACTAAATAACTAAATAACTAAATAACTAAATAACTAAATAACTAAATAACTAAATAACTAAATAACTAAATAACTAAATAACTAAATAACTAAATAACTAAATAACTAAATAACTAAATAACTAAATAACTAAATAACTAAATAACTAAATAACTAAATAACTAAATAACTAAATAACTAAATAACTAAATAACTAAATAACTAAATAACTAAATAACTAAATAACTAAATAACTAAATAACTAAATAACTAAATAACTAAATAACTAAATAACTAAATAACTAAATAACTAAATAACTAAATAACTAAATAACTAAATAACTAAATAACTAAATAACTAAATAACTAAATAACTAAATAACTAAATAACTAAATAACTAAATAACTAAATAACTAAATAACTAAATAACTAAATAACTAAATAACTAAATAACTAAATAACTAAATAACTAAATAACTAAATAACTAAATAACTAAATAACTAAATAACTAAATAACTAAATAACTAAATAACTAAATAACTAAATAACTAAATAACTAAATAACTAAATAACTAAATAACTAAATAACTAAATAACTAAATAACTAAATAACTAAATAACTAAATAACTAAATAACTAAATAACTAAATAACTAAATAACTAAATAACTAAATAACTAAATAACTAAATAACTAAATAACTAAATAACTAAATAACTAAATAACTAAATAACTAAATAACTAAATAACTAAATAACTAAATAACTAAATAACTAAATAACTAAATAACTAAATAACTAAATAACTAAATAACTAAATAACTAAATAACTAAATAACTAAATAACTAAATAACTAAATAACTAAATAACTAAATAACTAAATAACTAAATAACTAAATAACTAAATAACTAAATAACTAAATAACTAAATAACTAAATAACTAAATAACTAAATAACTAAATAACTAAATAACTAAATAACTAAATAACTAAATAACTAAATAACTAAATAACTAAATAACTAAATAACTAAATAACTAAATAACTAAATAACTAAATAACTAAATAACTAAATAACTAAATAACTAAATAACTAAATAACTAAATAACTAAATAACTAAATAACTAAATAACTAAATAACTAAATAACTAAATAACTAAATAACTAAATAACTAAATAACTAAATAACTAAATAACTAAATAACTAAATAACTAAATAACTAAATAACTAAATAACTAAATAACTAAATAACTAAATAACTAAATAACTAAATAACTAAATAACTAAATAACTAAATAACTAAATAACTAAATAACTAAATAACTAAATAACTAAATAACTAAATAACTAAATAACTAAATAACTAAATAACTAAATAACTAAATAACTAAATAACTAAATAACTAAATAACTAAATAACTAAATAACTAAATAACTAAATAACTAAATAACTAAATAACTAAATAACTAAATAACTAAATAACTAAATAACTAAATAACTAAATAACTAAATAACTAAATAACTAAATAACTAAATAACTAAATAACTAAATAACTAAATAACTAAATAACTAAATAACTAAATAACTAAATAACTAAATAACTAAATAACTAAATAACTAAATAACTAAATAACTAAATAACTAAATAACTAAATAACTAAATAACTAAATAACTAAATAACTAAATAACTAAATAACTAAATAACTAAATAACTAAATAACTAAATAACTAAATAACTAAATAACTAAATAACTAAATAACTAAATAACTAAATAACTAAATAACTAAATAACTAAATAACTAAATAACTAAATAACTAAATAACTAAATAACTAAATAACTAAATAACTAAATAACTAAATAACTAAATAACTAAATAACTAAATAACTAAATAACTAAATAACTAAATAACTAAATAACTAAATAACTAAATAACTAAATAACTAAATAACTAAATAACTAAATAACTAAATAACTGTGTGTCTCGGTCAAAACAACTACCCGTTGTAATACCTAGCACTGCAGATTCAGATAATATGAATATACTATAATAATACCAAACTCAAAATAAAACTAGGACCATGAATTCAAATAATATATTGTCTATATTTTATTTATTTCTGCAACTCTCCTTTTTTTTTCTACATATACAACCTAGATCTAACTTTGTTAAACATTAAAACAATAATTAAAACGGCAGTTGCCTCCAACATTCTCCCACCTTGAAATATGAATTTAAACAATGAATAATTCAATAAAAATACATTTTGAAACTGGAGACACATGTTGATGTTTACATTGGATATCGCATTGGTGGTTTTATAATACGACCGCTTCGTGACATCTTCACGTCACAGGTTGGTACATCACCACTACATACATCATTTTTATTGTCTTTGCACTTGGAACGTTTAACTATTTCATCGCGGACGCATTTGTTGGACATATCATCTGTAATTACTTCTCCTTCACATTCTAAAGGAAAAAGCCGTTGTACAGGTCTCAATAGTTGACCTTTGGCTGTAGCTAGGCGTACCAGACGCACCTTTCCATCTTTTCCTGGCAGTAATTCTACAACTCGTCCTAGTGGCCATCCAATTCTCTTGACATTGACGTTACCGATGAGAACAATTTCGCCAATGGAAATTGCTCGTGTAGTTTTCTTTCCACGTACTTGTTTTAGTTGACCTAAATATTCGTTCCTGAAACGACGACGTAAATCTTCACGGATTTTCTGACGATACTGAATTCTGCGACAAAAACTACTTGCTTCAATCTCGTCGCACTCCGGTACTCCCATCTCTGGTAGGTCTCGTAGAAACATCGCCGGAGTAATACAAACCAAATCTGTCGCTTCGTCAGAGACGTATGTAAGAGGTCGCGAATTAATTACCGATTCACAATCACAAAGTACGGTCAAAAATTCTTCATAATTCAAAGAAGATCTTCCCAATACCTTTCGTAGTAGTTGCTTCACAAGTCTCACCATCCTCTCCCACCATCCGCCCCACCATGCTGCTGAAGGTGGATTAAATTTCCATATTATTTTCTGTGTTGTGCTATACGTAGCAATGATTTCCCAATTGATTTGAGAAAATGCATTATTAGCACCAATAAAATTAGTTCCATTGTCGCTATACACAATCCTTGGTCTACCACGTCTAGATACAAAACGACGGAATGTTTGTAAAAACTGTCTGTAGAAAGCGACATTGTGAGCTCTAAATGCACTGCACGATATACAGCACAAGTAAAAAGACAAATCCATGCCTTTTGATTGTTTCGTAAGTATACAGGGCCAGCAAAGTCAACACCAACAACTTCAAATGTCAACGCATCTCTAACTCTATCATACGGTAATACTGGAACCTGTTCTTGTAGATGTTCTGAGTTCTGTTTCCTGCATGAGATACAACTTTTGAGCACACTTTTAATTGCTCTTCTTCCACCAAGAATCCAGTATCTTTCTCTTAGTAAACTTATTGTTCCCTGGACGCCCACATGACATGACTTGATATGTATTTCATATATCAGTTTCTTTACCACTGAATGATGAGCGGGTAACACAAATGGATGACAAAAATCTTCTGCATCTCTCCTATTAGATATTTTCGTTCGAAGTCGGATTAAACCTTCTGTATCTTTAAATGGGCAGAGTGATGTGATTGTTTTATCTTCCACGCCACTGAAGGACTCTTTCTGAATCAATCGAATGACCATTTGCTCAGCAGTTTCAATTTCTTGTGTTGAAAGTTCACCCTTTATCGTTTGTGTGGTATTTCTACTATTGTAAATAAAACGTAATATCCAACCCAAAAGACGTACGATTTTTTGATAACGAGAGAAGTAATATCCGTACCATGGATTTGCTTCAATTATCATCATAGAAGAAATCACTCCTTTTTTCTTTTCTAAATTAATTTCTTCTTCATTTACCGAATATACTTCAGACTTCGGCCAATTTTCTGGGGAGTCATATAACCAATTTGGACCCTCCCACCATTTCGATGTTGCAAGATATTTCGCAGTACAACCACGCGATGGAAGATCCGCAGGATTTAAAGTACCAGGCACATGACGCCAATATTCTTTTTTGGTTGAAGAACGAATTTCTTGGATTCTATTCCATACAAAAATATTCCATTCTTCTTCTCGTTGAATCCATGATAAAACGGTAGTAGAGTCACTCCAAAAATAGCTATCAGCAATTTTATTGTCACCTAATACATCTTTTATTCCAGTATACAATCTTGTTCCAATAGTTGCTGCTAGTAGTTCTAAACGGGGAACTGTCATCTTCGTAATCGGTGCTACGCGAGCTTTTGCCTGCAATAAATGTACGCGAATACCATTTTTAGAGGAAATTCTTAAAAATATCACTGCTGCATACGCGGTTTGGCTAGCATCACAAAATGTATGCACGCTCCAGTGTTGTTCTTCATTGTCACAGCAATTTAGCCATCTAGGTATTTTAACATTTTCCAAAAAAGACAATTCATCATGCCATTTGATGAATTGGTTTTTAATATCTTGTTCGACTTCTTCATCCCAACCTAATTTATTTATCCAGGTTTTTTGTAATAACAATTTTGGCCACAATGTTATCGGACACGTAAAACCAATAGGGTCGAATAATCGTTGAGCTTGTGACAAAATAATTCGTTTTGTAATTTTTTCACAGCAAAAAGATTTTTGATGATCCTTGTTTATCATTAATGAGTCGTTTCTCCTATCCCATAGTAAACCTAGTACTGGCGTAGAAACTACATCTTCCGAAAGATCTCGTGATGTATATTCCCAACCTCTTAGATCAAACTTTCCTTCGTCCATTATCTGACTTGCTTCTCGGATAAATTTGTCTAGTGCAATCTCATCTTCAACACTGGTGACGCAATTATCTACATAAAAGCCAGTCATTAGTTTATCGAACGTACTGTCAGAATATTGACTGTCATTAATAGAATTATATTTGTTTTTAGTTATTTGCAGGTGATACTGGATTGTTGCTCCTAATAAAAATGGACTACAACATACCCCAAACACAACCCTTCGGTGCCGATATACTTGAACAGTGTTATCTTTGTTTCTCCAAAGAAATCTTAAAAAATCCCGTTCTTTTTCATGTAAGCTAATCATCAAGAAAGCTTTACGAATATCGGATACCACTCCTATCTTGTGGATTCGAAAACGAGTAATAATCGCGGGTATCAATTCAATCAGATTCGGTCCTTTCTCTAAACAATTATTTAATGAAGCTTCATTTTTATTATGAGCCGATGCGTCGAAGACTGGTCTGATTTTGGTAGTCGCGCTGCTGGCTTTGATGACAGCATGATGTGGAAGATAATGAACTGCAGAATTGTTTTCATTTTCTTGAACTTCTTCGATTATTCCCTCCTGAAGCCATTCCTTAAAAACTTGCTCATATGCTTCATATAATCTTTCTCGATTTAATTTGTATATAACAGAATCCAAGCGTTTTAATGCGATCTTGTAATTGCTTAGCAGAGGTGCATGGTCTGCTAACCATGGTAATTGCACTTCATATCGCCCTTCAGAATTGATGACTATGGTGCGAATGAAATGCTCTTTCGCTGCTGCTTCAGCTTCATGTCGAGATTGTTTTACCATGGGATCACTGATTCCCAAAACATCCAACTTCCATAAATTGGTCAACGAAGTATCATTTGTCAATAAGGAAGTAGCCATCATTGTGGTGTTGGAACGTGAACGTCATGATTTAAGCGGAATTTTACCTTGTAGAGTCCACCCTAATAGTGTTTGTACAGCAACTAATCCACATTCCAAAATTGTATGTCGGCCTGTAATTAGCTTACCTGCTACATCCGCTCCAATTAATATTTCAATCGGATCGCAGGCATGAATATCTGTAATGTCAATATTCATCCGCTTCAACTCGCTCATCCAAATACCACTATAAACAGGTGAAATATTCTGACAGATAACAGGTTGGCCCAGGGTTTCAAATCTACAGCAATATTTTCCATCTAAACTGGCAAGTTTTACATCATAACATAAATGAGTTTGTTCAACTGTTTTGGAACCTCCAAAAAGTGCGTGAATAATGTCTTGACTACTTTTAGCAGTATATCCCATTTCTTTTGCCGTCGAGTCTAGTACATAAGATCTTTGAGATCCACTATCAATTACAACACGTACATCTCTTTTACACTGGCCATTATACATCCTGACCCTTAGTGTTTGTAGGAAGACGTGTCTGTCAGAATGATTAGATAAAGATTCTTCCACCGATACTAACTTTTCATTTGATTTATTCTTTCCAGGCGTAAAATCTGAATTTCTTTTGTTGATTGGCAAATCAGGACACATTAAAATGACGTGCCGTCGTAAACATATAGCACATCTTAATCGTTCTTTACAGTTTTTGCTTTGATGTCCTCTTTTTAGGCAGAAAAAACATGCTCTATTTTCTGATAACAGGCTCTTCTTCACGCTCCATGACATCTTTTGCGCTTTGAAACAATCTTCGCTACTATGAGATCCATCGCAAAATATACATTTTGTCGAAATTCCATTCATTAAAGCTGCTGCTGTTGGTAGAAAGGTGTCAGGTATTTTTGGTTTTCCGCGCTTCGTGCCTTGTTCAGATGAATGGACAATAAAACCTTCTTTTGCTAACGCAATTCTTTCTTCACTTTCAACTTCGGTTTTGAGGAATAACATCAATCCACCCAAACGATTTGTGAATAGGGAATCCTGATTGCTTGATTCCACTGGAGTTCTTTGCCACACTCGTAGCAAATCCTCTGGCAAACACGATTCGACCAACGGATATAGCATCGCTGCGCATTTGTCAGTCGTAATTCCTAAAGTCTCTAAAGCTCTGAGTTGTGTTTCAATACGATCATACAATGTCGAGATATTGGTTTTCGACGCGTTTGCTGAAACTCTATTCAAAACTATTTTCAAGAGTTCTCGTACATACACCTCAGTCAGTAGATCGTCTCTTCCAAAACGTGATTTCAAACTGTCTAACGCTTTATTATAGTTTTCACCAGTTGGAGGAAAACTTTCAACGATCTCGCGTGCTCTGGAACCTGGTACCGTAGCCTGGAGTAGATATTGAAACTTATCTTCCAAAACCATATCCGCATCATCGTTTATTTTCTTAAATTGGCTCCAAAAGGATAACCAGTCACGAAAATCTCCGCCAAATTGTTTAAATTCAATTATAGGCAGTTTGTAACGTTTGCTATTAATACTAACACAACTCGAGCTAGAAACATGCATTCTACTTGATTCATTTTTGTCCTGTAACATTTTTTGATACATAATTTTGTACTTGGTAAATTTGGCAGTATACTCATCTGTAGTAGAAATTTCTATATCCAGCTCTTCTTCAGTTGAGTCCTCTTCCATCAGAAAATCTAAGATCAGCTTGTCGTTTTCCTGAAGAGTACATGCCCTTTGTTGTAGCATTTCCCATGAAACCTTAATATCTTGAAGATCGGTTTCTTCGCTTGTCAGGAGCGCATCCAATTGATTTGCCGTTCGCGTAAATGCGCTACGTAAAACAGAGCGTAACTTTCTTGTACGTTCCATATTGATCAAAACCAAAACAGAAAAAAAAACAAACACAATGTCCTGTCACGGTCGCCACTAAATGTTGTGTCTCGGTCAAAACAACTACCCGTTGTAATACCTAGCACTGCAGATTCAGATAATATGAATATACTATAATAATACCAAACTCAAAATAAAACTAGGACCATGAATTCAAATAATATATTGTCTATATTTTATTTATTTCTGCAACTCTCCTTTTTTTTTTCTACATATACAACCTAGATCTAACTTTGTTAAACATTAAAACAATAATTAAAACGGCAGTTGCCTCCAACAATAACTAAATAACTAAATAACTAAATAACTAAATAACTAAATAACTAAATAACTAAATAACTAAATAACTAAATAACTAAATAACTAAATAACTAAATAACTAAATAACTAAATAAATAAATAACTAAATAACTAAATAACTAAATAACTAAATAACTAAATAACTAAATAACTAAATAACTAAATAACTAAATAACTAAATAACTAAATAACTAAATAACTAAATAACTAAATAACTAAATAACTAAATAACTAAATAACTAAATAACTAAATAACTAAATAACTAAATAACTAAATAACTAAATAACTAAATAACTAAATAACTAAATAACTAAATAACTAAATAACTAAATAACTAAATAACTAAATAACTAAATAACTAAATAACTAAATAACTAAATAACTAAATAACTAAATAACTAAATAACTAAATAACTAAATAACTAAATAACTAAATAACTAAATAACTAAATAACTAAATAACTAAATAACTAAATAACTAAATAACTAAATAACTAAATAACTAAATAACTAAATAACTAAATAACTAAATAACTAAATAACTAAATAACTAAATAACTAAATAACTAAATAACTAAATAACTAAATAACTAAATAACTAAATAACTAAATAACTAAATAACTAAATAACTAAATAACTAAATAACTAAATAACTAAATAACTAAATAACTAAATAACTAAATAACTAAATAACTAAATAACTAAATAACTAAATAACTAAATAACTAAATAACTAAATAACTAAATAACTAAATAACTAAATAACTAAATAACTAAATAACTAAATAACTAAATAACTAAATAACTAAATAACTAAATAACTAAATTAACTAAACTAACTAAACTAACAAAACTAACTAAAATAACTAAATAACTAAACTAACTAAATAACTAAATAACTAAATAACTAAATAACTAAATAACTAAATAACTAAATAACTAAATAACTAAATAACTAAATAACTAAATTAACTAAATAACTAAATAACTAAATAACTAAATAACTAAATAACTAAATAACTAAATAACTAAATAACTAAATAACTAAATAACTAAATAACTAAATAACTAAATAACTAAATAACTAAATAACTAAATAACTAAATAACTAAATAACTAAATAACTAAATAACTAAATAACTAAATAACTAAATAACTAAATAACTAAATAACTAAATAACTAAATAACTAAATAACTAAATAACTAAATAACTAAATAACTAATAACTAACTAAATAACTAAATAACTAAATAACTAAATAACTAAATAACTAAATAACTAAATAACTAAATAACTAAATAACTAAATAACTAAATAACTAAAACTAAATAACTAAATAACTAAATAACTAAATAACTAAATAACTAATAACTAAATAACTAAATAACTAAATAACTAAATAACTAAATAACTAAATAACTAAATAACTAAATAACTAAATAACTAAATAACTAAATAACTAAATAACTAAATAACTAAATAACTAAATAACTAAATAACTAAATAACTAAATAACTAAATAACTAAATAACTAAATAACTAAAATAACTAAATAACTAAATAACTAAATAACTAAATAACTAATAACTAAATAACTAAAATAACTAAATAACTAAATAACTAAATAACTAAATAACTAAATAACTAAAATAACTAAATAACTAAATAACTAAATAACTAAATAACTAAATAACTAAATAACTAAATAACTAAATAACTAAATAACTAAACTAACTAATAACTAAATAACTAAATAACTAAATAACTAATAACTAAATAACTAAATAACTAAATAACTAAATAACTAAATAACTAAATAACTAAATAACTAAATAACTAAATAACTAAATAACTAAATAACTAAATAACTAAATAACTAAATAACTAAATAACTAAATAACTAAATAACTAAATAACTAAATAACTAAATAACTAAATAACTAAATAACTAAATAACTAAATAACTAAAAAACTAAATAACTAAATAACTAAATAACTAAATAACTAAATAACTAAATAACTAAATAACTAAATAACTAATAACTAAATAACTAAATAACTAAATAACTAAATAACTAAATAACTAAATAACTAAATAACTAAATAACTAAATAACTAAATAACTAAATAACTAAATAACTAAATAACTAAATAACTAAATAACTAAATAACTAAATAACTAATAACTAAATAACTAAATAAACTAAATAACTAAATAACTAAATAACTAAATAACTAAATAACTAAATAACTAAATACTAAATAACTAAATAACTAAATAACTAAATAACTAAATAACTAAATAACTAAACTAACTAAATAACTAAATACTAAATAACTAAATAACTAAATAACTAAATAACTAAATAACTAAATAACTAAATAACTAAATAACTAAATAACTAAATAACTAAATAACTAAATAACTAAACTAAATAACTAAATAACTAAATAACTAAATAACTAAATAACTAAATAACTAAATAACTAAATAACTAAATAACTAAATAACTAAATAACTAATAACTAAATAACTAAATAACTAAATAACTAAAATAACTAAATAACTAAATAACTAAATAACTAAATAACTAAATAACTAAATAACTAAATAACTAAATAACTAAATAACTAAATAACTAAATAACTAAATAACTAAATAACTAAATAACTAAATAACTAAATAACTAAATAACTAAATAACTAAATAACTAAATAACTAAATAACTAAATAACTAAATAACTAAATAACTAAATAACTAAATAACTAAAATAACTAAATAAACTAAATAACTAAATAACTAAATAACTAAATAACTAAATAACTAAATAACTAAATAACTAAATAACTAAATAACTAAATAACTAAATAACTAAATAACTAAAATAACTAAACTAACTAAACTAACTAAATAACTAAATAACTAAAATAACTAAATAAACTAAATAACTAAAATAACTAAATAACTAAATAACTAAATAACTAAATAACTAAAATAACTAAATAACTAAATAACTAAATAACTAAATAACTAAATAACTAAATAACTAAATAACTAAATAACTAAATAACTAAATATAACTAAATAACTAAATAACTAAATAACTAAATAACTAAATAACTAAATAACTAAATAACTAAATAACTAAATAACTAAATAACTAAATAACTAAATAACTAAATAACTAAATAACTAAATAACTAAATAACTAAATAACTAAATAACTAAATAACTAAATAACTAAATAACTAATAACTAAATAACTAAATAACTAAATAACTTAAATAACTAAATAACTAAATAACTAAATAACTAAATAACTAAAATAACTAAATAACTAAAATAACTAAATAACTAAATAACTAAATAACTAAATAACTAAATAACTAAATAACTAAATAACTAAATAACTAAATAACTAAATAACTAAATAACTAAATAACTAAATAACTAAATAACTAAATAACTAAATAACTAAATAACTAAATATCTAAATAACTAAATAACTAAATAACTAAATAACTAAATAACTAAATAACTAAATAACTAAATAACTAAATAACTAAATAACTAAATAACTAAATAACTAAATAACTAAATAACTAAATAACTAAATAACTAAATAACTAAATAACTAAATAACTAAATAACTAAATAACTAAATAACTAAATAACTAAATAACTAAATAACTAAATAACTAAATAACTAAATAACTAAATAACTAAATAACTAAATAACTAAATAACTAAATAACTAAATAACTAAATAACTAAATAACTAAATAACTAAATAACTAAATAACTAAATAACTAAATAACTAAATAACTAAATAACTAAATAACTAAATAACTAAATAACTAAATAACTAAATAACTAAATAACTAAATAACTAAATAACTAAATAACTAAATAACTAAATAACTAAATAACTAAATAACTAAATAACTAAATAACTAAATAACTAAATAACTAAATAACTAAATAACTAAATAACTAAATAACTAAATAACTAAATAACTAAATAACTAAATAACTAAATAACTAAATAACTAAATAACTAAATAACTAAATAACTAAATAACTAAATAACTAAATAACTAAATAACTAAATAACTAAATAACTAAATAACTAAATAACTAAATAACTAAATAACTAAATAACTAAATAACTAAATAACTAAATAACTAAATAACTAAATAACTAAATAACTAAATAACTAAATAACTAAATAACTAAATAACTAAATAACTAAATAACTAAATAACTAAATAACTAAATAACTAAATAACTAAATAACTAAATAACTAAATAACTAAATAACTAAATAACTAAATAACTAAATAACTAAATAACTAAATAACTAAATAACTAAATAACTAAATAACTAAATAACTAAATAACTAAATAACTAAATAACTAAATAACTAAATAACTAAATAACTAAATAACTAAATAACTAAATAACTAAATAACTAAATAACTAAATAACTAAATAACTAAATAACTAAATAACTAAATAACTAAATAACTAAATAACTAAATAACTAAATAACTAAATAACTAAATAACTAAATAACTAAATAACTAAATAACTAAATAACTAAATAACTAAATAACTAAATAACTAAATAACTAAATAACTAAATAACTAAATAACTAAATAACTAAATAACTAAATAACTAAATAACTAAATAACTAAATAACTAAATAACTAAATAACTAAATAACTAAATAACTAAATAACTAAATAACTAAATAACTAAATAACTAAATAACTAAATAACTAAATAACTAAATAACTAAATAACTAAATAACTAAATAACTAAATAACTAAATAACTAAATAACTAAATAACTAAATAACTAAATAACTAAATAACTAAATAACTAAATAACTAAATAACTAAATAACTAAATAACTAAATAACTAAATAACTAAATAACTAAATAACTAAATAACTAAATAACTAAATAACTAAATAACTAAATAACTAAATAACTAAATAACTAAATAACTAAATAACTAAATAACTAAATAACTAAATAACTAAATAACTAAATAACTAAATAACTAAATAACTAAATAACTAAATAACTAAATAACTAAATAACTAAATAACTAAATAACTAAATAACTAAATAACTAAATAACTAAATAACTAAATAACTAAATAACTAAATAACTAAATAACTAAATAACTAAATAACTAAATAACTAAATAACTAAATAACTAAATAACTAAATAACTAAATAACTAAATAACTAAATAACTAAATAACTAAATAACTAAATAACTAAATAACTAAATAACTAAATAACTAAATAACTAAATAACTAAATAACTAAATAACTAAATAACTAAATAACTAAATAACTAAATAACTAAATAACTAAATAACTAAATAACTAAATAACTAAATAACTAAATAACTAAATAACTAAATAACTAAATAACTAAATAACTAAATAACTAAATAACTAAATAACTAAATAACTAAATAACTAAATAACTAAATAACTAAATAACTAAATAACTAAATAACTAAATAACTAAATAACTAAATAACTAAATAACTAAATAACTAAATAACTAAATAACTAAATAACTAAATAACTAAATAACTAAATAACTAAATAACTAAATAACTAAATAACTAAATAACTAAATAACTAAATAACTAAATAACTAAATAACTAAATAACTAAATAACTAAATAACTAAATAACTAAATAACTAAATAACTAAATAACTAAATAACTAAATAACTAAATAACTAAATAACTAAATAACTAAATAACTAAATAACTAAATAACTAAATAACTAAATAACTAAATAACTAAATAACTAAATAACTAAATAACTAAATAACTAAATAACTAAATAACTAAATAACTAAATAACTAAATAACTAAATAACTAAATAACTAAATAACTAAATAACTAAATAACTAAATAACTAAATAACTAAATAACTAAATAACTAAATAACTAAATAACTAAATAACTAAATAACTAAATAACTAAATAACTAAATAACTAAATAACTAAATAACTAAATAACTAAATAACTAAATAACTAAATAACTAAATAACTAAATAACTAAATAACTAAATAACTAAATAACTAAATAACTAAATAACTAAATAACTAAATAACTAAATAACTAAATAACTAAATAACTAAATAACTAAATAACTAAATAACTAAATAACTAAATAACTAAATAACTAAATAACTAAATAACTAAATAACTAAATAACTAAATAACTAAATAACTAAATAACTAAATAACTAAATAACTAAATAACTAAATAACTAAATAACTAAATAACTAAATAACTAAATAACTAAATAACTAAATAACTAAATAACTAAATAACTAAATAACTAAATAACTAAATAACTAAATAACTAAATAACTAAATAACTAAATAACTAAATAACTAAATAACTAAATAACTAAATAACTAAATAACTAAATAACTAAATAACTAAATAACTAAATAACTAAATAACTAAATAACTAAATAACTAAATAACTAAATAACTAAATAACTAAATAACTAAATAACTAAATAACTAAATAACTAAATAACTAAATAACTAAATAACTAAATAACTAAATAACTAAATAACTAAATAACTAAATAACTAAATAACTAAATAACTAAATAACTAAATAACTAAATAACTAAATAACTAAATAACTAAATAACTAAATAACTAAATAACTAAATAACTAAATAACTAAATAACTAAATAACTAAATAACTAAATAACTAAATAACTAAATAACTAAATAACTAAATAACTAAATAACTAAATAACTAAATAACTAAATAACTAAATAACTAAATAACTAAATAACTAAATAACTAAATAACTAAATAACTAAATAACTAAATAACTAAATAACTAAATAACTAAATAACTAAATAACTAAATAACTAAATAACTAAATAACTAAATAACTAAATAACTAAATAACTAAATAACTAAATAACTAAATAACTAAATAACTAAATAACTAAATAACTAAATAACTAAATAACTAAATAACTAAATAACTAAATAACTAAATAACTAAATAACTAAATAACTAAATAACTAAATAACTAAATAACTAAATAACTAAATAACTAAATAACTAAATAACTAAATAACTAAATAACTAAATAACTAAATAACTAAATAACTAAATAACTAAATAACTAAATAACTAAATAACTAAATAACTAAATAACTAAATAACTAAATAACTAAATAACTAAATAACTAAATAACTAAATAACTAAATAACTAAATAACTAAATAACTAAATAACTAAATAACTAAATAACTAAATAACTAAATAACTAAATAACTAAATAACTAAATAACTAAATAACTAAATAACTAAATAACTAAATAACTAAATAACTAAATAACTAAATAACTAAATAACTAAATAACTAAATAACTAAATAACTAAATAACTAAATAACTAAATAACTAAATAACTAAATAACTAAATAACTAAATAACTAAATAACTAAATAACTAAATAACTAAATAACTAAATAACTAAATAACTAAATAACTAAATAACTAAATAACTAAATAACTAAATAACTAAATAACTAAATAACTAAATAACTAAATAACTAAATAACTAAATAACTAAATAACTAAATAACTAAATAACTAAATAACTAAATAACTAAATAACTAAATAACTAAATAACTAAATAACTAAATAACTAAATAACTAAATAACTAAATAACTAAATAACTAAATAACTAAATAACTAAATAACTAAATAACTAAATAACTAAATAACTAAATAACTAAATAACTAAATAACTAAATAACTAAATAACTAAATAACTAAATAACTAAATAACTAAATAACTAAATAACTAAATAACTAAATAACTAAATAACTAAATAACTAAATAACTAAATAACTAAATAACTAAATAACTAAATAACTAAATAACTAAATAACTAAATAACTAAATAACTAAATAACTAAATAACTAAATAACTAAATAACTAAATAACTAAATAACTAAATAACTAAATAACTAAATAACTAAATAACTAAATAACTAAATAACTAAATAACTAAATAACTAAATAACTAAATAACTAAATAACTAAATAACTAAATAACTAAATAACTAAATAACTAAATAACTAAATAACTAAATAACTAAATAACTAAATAACTAAATAACTAAATAACTAAATAACTAAATAACTAAATAACTAAATAACTAAATAACTAAATAACTAAATAACTAAATAACTAAATAACTAAATAACTAAATAACTAAATAACTAAATAACTAAATAACTAAATAACTAAATAACTAAATAACTAAATAACTAAATAACTAAATAACTAAATAACTAAATAACTAAATAACTAAATAACTAAATAACTAAATAACTAAATAACTAAATAACTAAATAACTAAATAACTAAATAACTAAATAACTAAATAACTAAATAACTAAATAACTAAATAACTAAATAACTAAATAACTAAATAACTAAATAACTAAATAACTAAATAACTAAATAACTAAATAACTAAATAACTAAATAACTAAATAACTAAATAACTAAATAACTAAATAACTAAATAACTAAATAACTAAATAACTAAATAACTAAATAACTAAATAACTAAATAACTAAATAACTAAATAACTAAATAACTAAATAACTAAATAACTAAATAACTAAATAACTAAATAACTAAATAACTAAATAACTAAATAACTAAATAACTAAATAACTAAATAACTAAATAACTAAATAACTAAATAACTAAATAACTAAATAACTAAATAACTAAATAACTAAATAACTAAATAACTAAATAACTAAATAACTAAATAACTAAATAACTAAATAACTAAATAACTAAATAACTAAATAACTAAATAACTAAATAACTAAATAACTAAATAACTAAATAACTAAATAACTAAATAACTAAATAACTAAATAACTAAATAACTAAATAACTAAATAACTAAATAACTAAATAACTAAATAACTAAATAACTAAATAACTAAATAACTAAATAACTAAATAACTAAATAACTAAATAACTAAATAACTAAATAACTAAATAACTAAATAACTAAATAACTAAATAACTAAATAACTAAATAACTAAATAACTAAATAACTAAATAACTAAATAACTAAATAACTAAATAACTAAATAACTAAATAACTAAATAACTAAATAACTAAATAACTAAATAACTAAATAACTAAATAACTAAATAACTAAATAACTAAATAACTAAATAACTAAATAACTAAATAACTAAATAACTAAATAACTAAATAACTAAATAACTAAATAACTAAATAACTAAATAACTAAATAACTAAATAACTAAATAACTAAATAACTAAATAACTAAATAACTAAATAACTAAATAACTAAATAACTAAATAACTAAATAACTAAATAACTAAATAACTAAATAACTAAATAACTAAATAACTAAATAACTAAATAACTAAATAACTAAATAACTAAATAACTAAATAACTAAATAACTAAATAACTAAATAACTAAATAACTAAATAACTAAATAACTAAATAACTAAATAACTAAATAACTAAATAACTAAATAACTAAATAACTAAATAACTAAATAACTAAATAACTAAATAACTAAATAACTAAATAACTAAATAACTAAATAACTAAATAACTAAATAACTAAATAACTAAATAACTAAATAACTAAATAACTAAATAACTAAATAACTAAATAACTAAATAACTAAATAACTAAATAACTAAATAACTAAATAACTAAATAACTAAATAACTAAATAACTAAATAACTAAATAACTAAATAACTAAATAACTAAATAACTAAATAACTAAATAACTAAATAACTAAATAACTAAATAACTAAATAACTAAATAACTAAATAACTAAATAACTAAATAACTAAATAACTAAATAACTAAATAACTAAATAACTAAATAACTAAATAACTAAATAACTAAATAACTAAATAACTAAATAACTAAATAACTAAATAACTAAATAACTAAATAACTAAATAACTAAATAACTAAATAACTAAATAACTAAATAACTAAATAACTAAATAACTAAATAACTAAATAACTAAATAACTAAATAACTAAATAACTAAATAACTAAATAACTAAATAACTAAATAACTAAATAACTAAATAACTAAATAACTAAATAACTAAATAACTAAATAACTAAATAACTAAATAACTAAATAACTAAATAACTAAATAACTAAATAACTAAATAACTAAATAACTAAATAACTAAATAACTAAATAACTAAATAACTAAATAACTAAATAACTAAATAACTAAATAACTAAATAACTAAATAACTAAATAACTAAATAACTAAATAACTAAATAACTAAATAACTAAATAACTAAATAACTAAATAACTAAATAACTAAATAACTAAATAACTAAATAACTAAATAACTAAATAACTAAATAACTAAATAACTAAATAACTAAATAACTAAATAACTAAATAACTAAATAACTAAATAACTAAATAACTAAATAACTAAATAACTAAATAACTAAATAACTAAATAACTAAATAACTAAATAACTAAATAACTAAATAACTAAATAACTAAATAACTAAATAACTAAATAACTAAATAACTAAATAACTAAATAACTAAATAACTAAATAACTAAATAACTAAATAACTAAATAACTAAATAACTAAATAACTAAATAACTAAATAACTAAATAACTAAATAACTAAATAACTAAATAACTAAATAACTAAATAACTAAATAACTAAATAACTAAATAACTAAATAACTAAATAACTAAATAACTAAATAACTAAATAACTAAATAACTAAATAACTAAATAACTAAATAACTAAATAACTAAATAACTAAATAACTAAATAACTAAATAACTAAATAACTAAATAAAACTAAATAACTAAATAACTAAATAACTAAATAACTAAATAACTAAATAACTAAATAACTAAATAACTAAATAACTAAATAACTAAATAACTAAATAACTAAATAACTAAATAACTAAATAACTAAATAACTAAATAACTAAATAACTAAATAACTAAATAACTAAATAACTAAATAACTAAATAACTAAATAACTAAATAACTAAATAACTAAATAACTAAATAACTAAATAACTAAATAACTAAATAACTAAATAACTAAATAACTAAATAACTAAATAACTAAATAACTAAATAACTAAATAACTAAATAACTAAATAACTAAATAACTAAATAACTAAATAACTAAATAACTAAATAACTAAATAACTAAATAACTAAATAACTAAATAACTAAATAACTAAATAACTAAATAACTAAATAACTAAATAACTAAATAACTAAATAACTAAATAACTAAATAACTAAATAACTAAATAACTAAATAACTAAATAACTAAATAACTAAATAACTAAATAACTAAATAACTAAATAACTAAATAACTAAATAACTAAATAACTAAATAACTAAATAACTAAATAACTAAATAACTAAATAACTAAATAACTAAATAACTAAATAACTAAATAACTAAATAACTAAATAACTAAATAACTAAATAACTAAATAACTAAATAACT